>LT727963.1:49391-76349 GCA_900157175.1 Oithona nana
TTCCTCATCTTGGGCCCCGGGCAGTGGCTCTCGATCTTGTAGAGGTTGCCCACGCCGGCCTTCGTCTTGCTTCCTCATCTTGGGCCCCGGGCAGTGGCTCTCGATCTTGTAGAGGTTGCCCACGCCGGCCTTCGTCTTGCTTCCTCATCTTGGGCCCCGGGCAGTGGCTCTCGATCTTGTAGAGGTTGCCCACGCCGGCCTTCGTCTTGCTTCCTCATCTTGGGCCCCGGGCAGTGGCTCTCGATCTTGTAGAGGTTGCCCACGCCGGCCTTCGTCTTGCTTCCTCATCTTGGGCCCCGGGCAGTGGCTCTCGATCTTGTAGAGGTTGCCCACGCCGGCCTTCGTCTTGCTTCCTCATCTTGGGCCCCGGGCAGTGGCTCTCGATCTTGTAGAGGTTGCCCACGCCGGCCTTCGTCTTGCTTCCTCATCTTGGGCCCCGGGCAGTGGCTCTCGATCTTGTAGAGGTTGCCCACGCCGGCCTTCGTCTTGATTCCTCATCTTCGGCCCCGGGCAGTGGCTCCTCGAGCTTGTAGGAGTTTGCCCCCGCCGGCCTTCGTCTTGAGTCCACATCTTCGACTTTTGGTTTGACTCCCTTTTACTTAACGAATTTTTTTTTATTTTTAAAAGACCACATTTTCATGACTTTTTTTAACGCACTTTGTTTTGACGAAGAATTTGAAGCTTGGTGTTGGAAAGTTTCGAAGATAATATAGTGCGGGTAACTCCAAAAAGATGGTCTTTAAACATGCTTAGGATATGATTGGTTTCAAATTCGATAAATACCTTTGCTGTAACATGCAATCTAAATTCCATCCATGTAAGCCAATTCAAGACTATAATTACACTATCATTTAGTATTTTCTTATTAGCGCTCATATGCGTTCATCATTTAGTAACAAAAACAAAGTGGTTTTTAAAACAGAAGGTCATCATCATGATCAGCTTGAAATATGTCACCGCCGCCCTGGTTGTCATCGTCGTCATCATCTAATTCTCCTCGAGCACGACGTTCTTCAGCTTCTGCCTCTTTCAATTTTCTCATCTTCTTCTTCTTATCTTGGACTTTCTTCAGCCTGAAAAATTCTTCGCGTTCTAATTCGTCCAATTCCGAGACAATGTAAGCGAGAGTGCGTTCGATTTTGGGTATGATTACATGTTCGATGGCGTTAACACGTCGATTGGTTGTCTTGATCACCTCGTCTAACGTGACAAATGCAGTTTGAAGGGATGCTAATTCGACTAGCAATTCAACGGCAGCGGTGTAGTTCTTTTTAAGCTCGGCCACCTTCTGACCTCCTCTGGCCAGACCTGCCAGTTCATTAGAGTCGCTCCCATCAGAATAGGACTCAAACACGGGAAGGTTGACGCCCGCAACATTGTCCTTTCGAGTGCGGATTTTCAATCGGGCTTTGTTGACGTTCTGCAAAACGGGCTGATTAAAGTCGCCCATGACGAATTTGGCCTCAGCGAGAGAAAAGGAAGCTTCTTTCATGACATCACCCATAGTTTGCTTGGTGTCCACAATTTTCTTGAGGACCAGCCTAAATTTCATTTGAAGAGCGTCAGCTTTCTTCTTGAGAAGACTGTGTCCTTTTTGAGCCCCTTTGAGGCGAGCCTTCATAATGGTTTGAGCACCACGACTAGGGAAAACGTTGATGCGGTCCTTTCCCGACATCTTTGAAAAAATTGATGTCGTAAACCCTGTGACCAAAAAAACTAGTTTTTTCTTTTTCAGTGTGATGGGCAGAAGTGTCAAATTGTCATGTGATGGAAAATCTGCTCGAAATTGTGTCAATCTCAAACATATTTATTTTATTCACATATTCCACCGTGTTTCTCAAACTTTCCGAATCAATCCCTAGGTTTTCAGTCCCATTGGATTTAAGTAAAGTTCGAATCGTTTCAACATTGAAAGATGTATTTTGACAATCAAAATTCAAAATTGACACTTCATGAATCATGATGATGAAATTTATGCCCAAAAATTGTACAAAACGTACCTCTTCTCAGTTTTTGCTCAAGAATTCTAAGGCAAAAAGTTGAGAAGGAACAAACAGATTTTTCTTTAGTATGAATTTTGAAACTGAATATATTTGATAATGTGTAAGTAATTGGACTTTTCTAATGATGTCGAGGCAAAGTTGCAAAATAGTGCACAGAAAATTATTAGTTGCCACATTTGTCGAATTAGACCGGGCTTGACTTGGCAGAGTCTGATGTAGTTTTGTGTTGACGTGAAAGACAGAAAAGACTTGATAGAAGAAGACTGCTGCGCCCTGATCTGTAAAGAAA
Source organism: Oithona nana (assembly GCA_900157175.1). Classification (NCBI taxonomy): domain Eukaryota; kingdom Metazoa; phylum Arthropoda; class Copepoda; order Cyclopoida; family Oithonidae; genus Oithona; species Oithona nana. The sequence continues at coordinate 51,684 of LT727963.1, forward strand.
AAGTAGAAAGCTGGCGCAGACACAGAAGGCTCCTTCCTTGATCAGCCTTCTGGGGACTGACTACAATTGGCTTTATTAGAGATTTTCCTAGTCCTCGTAGGCTACACAGAAGATAATGATGATGGTTCCAAAGGTGACATCATGAAGAATAGAGGCCGATCTCCTGCCTCTCATTCAGGTGGGGCTAGAGCCAAAGACACCCTTAGAAGCGGCACTGGAAGCTCTGGACGTTCAGTAGCTTCTGATCATGAACACGAAGAAAATCCCAATGTTTCTACTCATCCGTCAGGTGGAACCATTGCTTTAGCGGCCATGACCTCCACGTTAGCTGCTGCAACCGCTGAGGAGAACTTGAGCCTGCCGGCAGGAGCAGCCTCAGCCAATGTGTCTTCCTCTAGTGTGTCCCCCAGTCACCACGTGAGACATGTCAGTGATGCCGATAGCTCGAGCTTGGGCAACAGTATCTTCTATGATGATCCTGATGTTTTGGCCCAACTGTCCGGCTCTCCAGCTGACCCAGCCCTGACTCAAAAAGCTATTGAACACTACCAGGCCAAAATAAGTAAGACCAAAGAGCTGATCAAAGATGTACAAACTTCGTTGGATACCAACGTGAACGAGTACCTCAAGCTGTCTGCCAACGCCGCAGACGCTACCCAGCAACAGCGCATCAAGCAAGTGTTTGAGAAGAAGAACCAAAAGTCAGCACAACAGATTGCTCAACTACAACGCAAATTAGACGATTACAAGCGGAAAGTTAGCGATTTAGAGAAACACGGTCTACCCAAGGCCAAGATCCGCGACATTAGTCAAGGCCTCAAGCATGTAGGCGGCAACATTCGTGATGGGATTAGCGGCATGTCTTCTACCGTCATGTCCAAGCCCAAAGAGTTCGCTAGCATATTTCTACGCGGCCATAATAGGTACGGGTCCGCCGATAACTTATCGAGTAGCACCATGCCAGCTGGTGAGTCCAAATCGGACACAACGGGTAGCAACACCCGCTCAACGACCTTACCCAATGACAAAGCTGGCAAGCCTAACAGTTCCTCCTTCCCAAGGGATAGCTCTGCCCAATCCTCCTTTGAAGAGCGTAGAAAGTGTCTCTCCGAAGATGGTGGCCTCCGGAATCACCGCTCAACCCATGCTAGTGAGGTCAGTGAAGACAGCAGTGTTCACCACGGAGCTGCTGGCACCGGAACCAAGTCAGCCAGCTCTTCTCATGGCATCCAAGCTCAAATTGCGACAAATGACTCCTCCGGCACAAATGCCAACTCCCCGCTTCGTGGAGGCAATCCCTCGGTTGGCAATCATCGGTCAGGAGCAGGACAGCACAACATGATCAATGATGACGTTGCCATGTCCGAATGGAACACCATAGTTACCGAGCTGACCTTACACAAGGAAGAGGTTGACCGTTTGCGAGAAGAGATGGACGATCTTCGACAGCAGTGCAAAGCTGACGTTGAAACTTTAACTGACCGACTCCTGGAGGAGCGAGAGAGCTATGCGCGACTGGAGGAGCAAATCAATGATCTAACAGAATTGCATCAACATGAAATAGAAAACATCAAATCCGGTATCACCGACATGGAGGAAAAAGTGCAATATCAAAGCGAAGAACGGTTGCTGGACATCAAAGAACACTTGCAAAGCCTGGAGACCAAGGTGACCAGCATGGAACACCAGCAGGTGCAGCAGCAGTACTTGAACATTGAGGGCCTCGACAGCTCGGATGCGCGTGCCATCATGATGAAGTTGTTGAACGCCTTGATAACATTCGTGCATGTGATTTTGTTCTTCATCGGAACTTTTATGAGCCTTGCCAAGCCTTTTTTCCGCACCACACCGCGGTTATTGAGCACAGCGATATTAGTGTTGCTGTCGATGGCTGCCTATCACCAGCAAGAAACGCTAGCGGTACTCTTCCTCAAACTGCGACAGAGCAAGAAGAGCTAAGCTGATAGTAAAGTGATAACAATATCAAAAGAGCCTTCTTCAAGTCGGTCTTCATTCAGGCAAAATCCATATCCAGAACAACTTTTTGTCATCAAGCTTTTTTTTTGTCATCTAGCCAGATAAGAAGCTGTAAAACGGCTGTAGACCCCCCCTAACGAATCAGAATTTAAAGATTCAATTAGTTTTATATTTTCCATGAAAATCAGCTCTCAACAACAACTTTGACATCAGTGACTATGACACACACTCTCGTGTTGTTGCTACCCCCCATCAAAGTCTTGCCAGTTATATTATCGTCAATGTCAACTGATATTATAATCATCATTATTTTAAAACTAATTTTCACCAAAAGAAAAAAAGAAAGGACGAATTTTGAGATAAAGAAAAACTTCTACTCAGCCATTTTATGACTTCGTAAAACAGATTTGAATAATAATAATGATCATCTCTCTGTTTTTTTTTCGTTGCAGAAATGCAAAAAGACAAATCTATAGATGCTAACGCACTCGACTTAGACAAAGATGCAGATGCAATCGAGGAATTCGCCAATACTGGAAAACAGGTCTATGTTGTTGTTCTGGGTGACATTGGCCGAAGTCCACGAATGTGCAACCATGCAGTGTCTTTAGCCACGGCGGGATTCGACGTCACCTTTGTTGGCTACGGTGGTTCTAACGTTAGTCAACAAGTGCGCCAAGCAAATATTCAAATATCAACACTACCCACCTGCCCGCGATGGTTTCCACGACCACTGAAGGCCATTTGGCAGTTTATCACTCTTTTCTGCTCCCTACCTTGGTTGGCGGGGCCTGAGATTATTCTCATGCAGAATCCTCCGACCATTCCTACTGTCGTCGTTGCTTATGTCTACGCTTGTTTTCACCGCCACACTAAGCTAGTCCTGGACTGGCACAATTACGGGTACACCATTCTACAAATGTCGGAAGGCAATTCACAATTGGTCAAAATTGCCCACAGTATTGAAGCATTTTTCGGTCCCAAAGTCGACGCTGCCTTTTGTGTCAGTAAGGCCATGAAACGGGACCTCTACAACAGATGGAACATCGACGCCACCGTCCTTTACGATCGACCTTTGTCCACTTTCAAGCCTTGCTCAGTGGACGAAAAGCACAATTTATTAATGAGGCTGTCGGAGCAGTACCCGATCCTGGCCGACCCCAATGACCGTCACTCCACATGCATCAGTGAATTGGGCCCTGATGGAGTAGCACACTTGAAGAGTGAACGACCAGGACTTCTGGTCTCCAGCACCTCTTGGACGCCCGATGAAGATTTTGGCATCCTTTTCGAGGCACTTGACCTATACGAATCTCACTGCAAACAGACGCCATCCCTGCCCGATCTCATTTGTATTATCACGGGCAAAGGGCCTTTGAAGGAGAGCTATCGGGAGCGCATCGCTAATCGGGAGTGGATCCATGTCCAAGTCATTATGCCTTGGCTGGAACCCGAAGATTATCCCTTAATGCTGGGATCAGCAGACTTTGGAGTCTGCTTGCACACTTCTTCCTCCGGCGTAGACTTACCTATGAAGGTAACTTTTCTTTTTAAAAAAGCATTTTCCAATGACTTCATTCGTTACATTGACTTTAAAAGGTTGTGGACATGTTCGGTTGTGGACTCCCAGTGGCAGCCAAGAAATTCGAGGCTTTACCAGAACTGGTCAAAAACGGAATCAATGGTGTTTTATTTATAACACCTGAACAGCTATCAGATCGTATTGTACAATGGTTTGAAGACTTCCCCACAGTGTCTTATGAACGTCGTCGGAGACCCTTCGCAAACCACATTGAGCGATTTCGAGCTGCTGGATGGCCTGAACATTGGCGGGCTGTTGCCCAACCAGTATTTCAAGACTTGTTGTGATAACCTTCTAATCCATCATCGTACTGCGAATAGCTCGTGCTACTTCGATGTTTATCATTATTTCTCCGATGTGTTTAAAAATCATTTCAAAGAAACATGGAAAAAAAACCAAGAATTCAAATTTTACCGCGCGTTCTTTTTTTGTCACGCAGACACGCACTGCGTTGAGATGCGCGTGCGCTCCTTTGTTCGCTGGCAGCTGGCCGGCCTTTGCTTTCATAGTGATATGTGAGTTGACAGCTAGTGCTGGACCGATACTTGAGCAGGACAACTGAAAAGGGGAAAAGGTACCGCTCAGCCCTGTTTCGAGCCGCGCCAACCTATTTGGAGGGAGCGCAAATTTTCGGTAGAGTCGTTGAACTGGTCGCTTTCGTGGCTGGGGCTGCTGCTGGTGTCTTGGAAAGAAGAAGACTGCGACTCACTAGCTACACGCTAGCCTTCTCCTTCTTCACGCTCACAACCTGGAATCAGGTTAGCTTCGTCTCAAGCTTCTTCCTTCGACTTGGGCTGGCCCGCGGAGTTTTGTTTCGGCCTCGCCAGCACACAGCAAATCCAGTTGACGAAAAGACCATAAAAAGTGTTTTGCAGTCACTACTGTGTATAGTTTGGCTTGGACACCACTAGCTTGTGAGCCTTGCAATCTGTTCCCAAAATGCACCCTTTATCGGGAGGCTACGGAGGCTACGGCCTAGAGAATCAACAGTCGCCACCCGAGGCTGGCTCGCCACAGCAAGATCCCAATGCTAGTGGTGGAGGCAACGGTGCCGTTGGAGATGCCGGTGGTGGCCAAAATGGGTCTGGAGCAAATTATTCAGACATTAATCAGATCCTTGATCAAATCTTGAACATCACCGACCAAAGTTTGGACGAGGCACAGGCCCGAAAACACACGCTCAATTGCCACCGCATGAAGTCTGCCCTCTTCTCCGTCTTGTGCGAGATCAAGGAGCGCACTGTTTTGAGCCTGCGGAACGTCCAAGATGACAATCCACCGGATCCGCAACTGATGAGACTAGACAACATGTTGGTAGCGGAAGGCATCATGGGTCCCGACAAGGGTGGCGCTCCGCCTCAGAACTTGGGTCAGGACAGCACAGCCATTGAGCACTCCGACTACAAGAATAAGTTGGCTCAAATCCGAACCATTTACCAACAAGAGGTTGAGAAGTACGACCAAGGCTGCAACGAATTTACCACCCACGTCATGAACCTGTTAAGAGAGCAAAGTCGTACCCGGCCCATTACCGCCAAAGAAATCGAGCGCATGGTTCAGATCATCAACAAAAAATTCAGTGCAATTCAGGTACTAATTTTCAATATCTTTTATCTTTATAATACTAGAAATTCAATTGGTATCCTATTTTTCTTCAGATTCAACTGAAGCAAAGCACTTGTGAAGCAGTCATGATTCTGAGGTCCAGATTCCTAGACGCACGACGAAAACGCAGAAACTTTAGCAAAAAGTCCTCGGAGATCCTCAACGAGTACTTCTACTCTAATCTTGCCAATCCGTATCCCTCTGAAGAAGTGAAAGAGGAACTAGCCCGAAAATGTGGAATTACTGTTTCCCAAGTAAGTATCTACTTTATAAAAAATGAAGAAAAAGAGACACAAAGAACACAATTTTCTTTTTCAGGTGAGCAATTGGTTCGGTAACAAGCGAATCCGGTACAAGAAGAACATTGTCAAGGCCCAGGAGGAGGCCAACATGTACGCCGCCAAAGCCGCTGCAGCCTCAGTCGCACCTGGTGGAAGTTCACCTTGGGGAGGCTCACCCTTCCCCGGTAGTGGAGGCTCCAGTGGAGGGGAAGGCTCTGCTGGATTCCAAGGCTTCTAAAAAACTCTTTCAGTTGAATAACCAACTTTACCAAACTACAAAAAGACAACCATGACAAAACATGAAGACGAACAAGTAGAAAAAAGCAACACTTTTACAAACTAAGATTAGCAGTAATTTTTTCCCTTTTTTATAAAAAACCTTCCTCCTCTTTTCTCTCTTTTTGTTTCTTTGACTAAGCCCTCTTCATGGCAGCTTCCTGACGTGGGGCGGTGGGCCAACCAAAGGGCCTTCACATTCCAGTATTGCCAGAGTCTCGGCCTTAATTCTATTTGAGTGTACATATTGCTATATATGTAAAGAGTTTGGCTTCAAACCAATCAATAAAGAAAATTTCAAGTGTACAATGTCGCTTTATTTGCTGTGGCGCTTAGAGTTGATGGACAGTTGAAGCATGTCGGTCAAGCTGCTGCTACTGCCTGCCGCAGTTGCCGAAGGTTCAGGTTGCTGTTGTTGTTGCCTAAAATCTTTAAATGAGGGCATTAACTTGGGATCAGAAGGAAGTGGTGCTTCCTTAAAGTAAGACGACGCCAAGCACTCGTCTGCGGTGGCTCGCTTCATCGGGTCGTACATGAAGAGGAAGTTTAAAAGTCTTAATCCTGCCTGGGTCAGCCAAGGAAACTTTTGCTTCAAATTATTGTAAGCTGAAATGAAGAATTGAATTGACTTTCTATTTAGATATGTTATCAATATTGATATCGCGAGGTCAACGTTACGATAAATACAAAGTTCAAATCCGGCCTTTCAGCTTTCACACAGCAATTATTTGAATTAGGAGTGTAGGATAAAGTATCGAAATATGAGGTCCTTTTCGGGGCTGCTCAGAGCCTATTTTGGTCGGAAATGACCATTTTTTAGCGAAAAAGACCTCACTTTTCGGAGACATCCATTCTTTCATTGGTTAAACTTTTGATACTTTCCACAAAGACATCAAGCTTCAATCTCACTTAAAATGAAGATTAAAAAGGTTATTTTGAGTTACTGGCGCTTAAAAAAGAATGGCTTACGTTGTATCTTGAGAGTAAACTCTTTGAGAGAATCAATTTCTGCAATTTCAGGCCATATGCTATCATTGGGTGTTCCGAGCAAGTCGATTATCAGATCCAGCTGGTTGATTTCACTCTGGCCAGGTAACAAAGGCTGGTGAGCCAAGAGTTCACCTAATATACATCCGGCAGACCACATATCTATGGCTGTAGTTTGAGTTTGTGAGTTGAGCAAAAGCTCCGGGCTACGGTACCATAACGTAACTACCTTGGGAGTCATGGGTTTAAGGGGAAGACCATATAACCTTGCCAGGCCAAAATCCGCAATTTTTACACACCCTTTGTCTGTTAAAAGCAAATTGGAAACTTTCAGGTCTCGGTGGACAATGAAGTTGTCGTGGAGGTATCGAAGGCCACGAAAAACTTGTAGCATAATACACTTGGACTGAGACTCACTGAAGGGTTTTTGCATATTGTCAAGAAGCGAAGCTAAATCTTGTTCACAATAGTTCATAACCAGGAAAATATTTTCCAAGCTTTTGCCGACAGCAATTTCGCGCAATTTGACAATGTTCTCATGGTCACAAGACATCAAAGTCGAGATTTCTCTGAGGCCAGATAATGGAATACCATCCTTTTCCTTGTCCATACGGACTCTTTTCAGCGCCACTAACTCATTAGTTTTGGTGTCTCTCGCTCGGTACACTACTCCATAAGTTCCTTCGCCAACTCGCTTCAGTTTTTCAAATTCGCTGACATCTCGAGTGCGTCCGTGTACGTCTGGTGGTTGAATCTCAAATGGTTCGCCTGTTCTCAAGTTGAACAAACATGTCTTTTTAGAAACATCGACGGATCCTCCACTGGTGAAATCCATTCTTGACGTGTGTAGAACTTTTTTGTTTCTGTCTGAACTGAATTCCGAAATCCGAACCGAACTCCGAAGCCAATTTTTGTTTTGATTCTTTAACAAAAATTGGTTCAAATTCTTGGCGGGAAATACTCTTTTCTTGCTATAAAATCAAGAATGAAAATGTTTGGAGATGAAACAAATATTTTAAATACGAAGGACATGTTTTGAATATTATTTATTTTCAAAGTGACTGGTCCATATGTTCATTAACGGGCTGAATGACAAGCATGGACTTACGGCCGACCTTTTTCTCTGTTACCTCTACAGAAATCTCTACGGAACCGTAGGTTTCATTCGTCGATGGTTGAGGATTATTTGAGCTGCTCACCCCCTTGAACAACCTTGAGCTTCGTCGCACTTTAGTTATCTTAGATTTTCTTCGGTCTTTATTCTTTGCAACATTTTCTTTGTCTTCGCTTGCCAATCTCCAATTCTTAAAAGCAGAAGATCCTTCGTCTTCATCCTCATCATCACTAAAACCAAGAGGTCCGAGAAACGCATCAGCATCTTTTATATTCTGATGCATTTCCTCTTGTCGTTTTCGGCTGCTGTTTTCAATACCATTAACTCTGCTGTTCAGATCTTCACTGTTGTTGATTATAAAAGGCAGCAAAGGTTTACGCGATGGAGAATCTTCCGTCTCTGACTCCGATTCATCGCTAGTGTTTGGTTTCTCTTCAATGAGTTTTAGTAAAAAACTCTCTTTTTTGGCACTCAAACCTTTCCACTTGGGCTTATCTTTTCGTCGACCTTTAAACAATTTAGCAACTTGTTTCTTGCGTAAAACATCTTTGTCTTGATCCTGGATGTAAAACGGCTGTGAAGTAATCTTGCGTGGCTGTGGCAATAATCCTGCTTTGCTAGATCTTGCCGGTCGACCCGCTTGTGTTTGCGAAACAGGTCTTTCATCTTCGGCCTCTAGCAAAGTGCTTAAACCTTGATCGATAGGAGCTTCGAATTCCTGTTTGCCATAAATGCTTTTTGCCAATTCCTCATCAAAACTATCGTTTCCATCAACCTTTGAGGATTTTCCTTTCTTTCTTCCCATGTTTAATTTGACGTACTGTCATTTGGGCGAAAAATTCAAAAGTTGCTATGTGAAAGGGCGGATTTAGCTCAATCGATAATGAGCTCTTCTTGAATCTTGTTAATGCTACGCGGCAGTAGCTTATTTTTCTACTATTTCAACATTTCTATTCAAGGAAGTATGAAACTATAATTGGGGGCATTTAGTTACTTATTTTCATTCTCATTGGTCATTACTCATTAGTAAAAAATAGAATCATTCGCAGTTTGCCTTAGAATTTATAGCTCACGTTTTTTCAAGAGTTGAGAATCAAAACAATAAGGCATGCAAAATTTTTGGAGAACATTGAAAGGAAATAAGATTGAATTATATTTAAGGGCGAAATTCTGTACGAATAAGTTTACAAAAATGACTGAAAATAGTGTCACAGAAGGTCTCGCGTCCATTCATGTGACTGATGAAACTGGAGTATTCTACAATCCGGTGCAACAATTCAATAGAGACATGAGTAAGTAGAAATTTTTGTCTTCATTCCGTACACTTTTTTTTATTCGTTAATCCATGAAAACATCAAAAATTATTTATGAATTCATTTAGGCATTGCTGTTATCAATCAATTTATCAAGGACAATGAAGAGGAAAATAAGCATAATTTTGTCAATGGGGTCACGATATTGGAAGCATTATCAGCTACTGGGCTAAGGTCAATTCGTTATGCGAAAGAGATCCAAGGGTGTGACAAGATTATTGCAAATGATTTTTCCAAACGAGCAGTCGAGTCCATTCAAAGGAATATTGAAGCCAACGATGTAACCAGTATTGTCGAAGCTTCTCATGCTGATGCAAAAGACTTGATGGGCCAACACAAGTCACTGGATAAACGCTTTGCTATTGTGGATTTGGATCCCTATGGTTCTCCAACCCAATTCCTGGATGGAGCTTTGCAAAGTGTAGCCGACGGTGGATTACTGTGCGTAACTTGTACGGACATGGCTGTCTTGTGTGGAAACGCCACCGAGACTTGTTACACCAAATATGGAGCCATTTCTTTACGGGGAAAGAATTGCCATGAGATGGCTTTACGCATAGTATTACAGTGCATTGAAGGCCATGCCAACCGATACGGGCGTTACATTGTGCCCATTTTGTCCCTCAGCATCGACTTTTACGTTCGAGTTTTTGTGAAAGTCTTCACTAGCCAAAAGGTGTGCAAACAGACCACCAGCAAGCTTGGAAACCTATATCTCTGCTCTGGGTGTGAAGCCATGACAGTTCAGCCCCTTGGTCAATTAGTGAAGGATGACAAGGGTAATATCAAGTATATGCTTCCAAAGGGTCCTCCTGTGGACCAAAAATGTAAATATTGCCTACATTCGCATTTACTCGGAGGTCCATTTTGGATCAATCCAATGCATGACGAAGCCTTTGTTAGAAAGCTAATACGAAGTCTGGACGACTCTTCTGAAAAAAACTTGGGAACTATTGAAAGAATGAAGGGTATGTTAACCATGGTCAATGAAGAATTGATGGATGTGCCTTTTTACTACACCTATGACAGGCTCTGTTCAATAATTAAAGTCCAAATGTCCAAACTAAGCGTTTTACGCTCGGCCTTTCTCAATGCTGGCTACAGAGTTTCGCTATCTCATGCAAATCGCTATGCCATCAAGACAGATGCACCAAATGATGTGGTTTGGGATATTATGAGAGCCTATGAAAAAGAACATCCTTCTAATCCTCAAAATCGGAGTACAGTTAGTCAAGCCATTTTAGGTCGATCAGACTCTTTTAGTGATGTGAAAGTGAATTTCCAAGAGCATGCGGATGCCGAACCGGCGTCAAGAAGCGCAAAATTACTTAGATTCCAGCACAATCCACCCAACTGGGGACCAAAAAATAAGGCAAAACTGGTGCAACGTAACAATGAGGACACAGGTGAAGTTGAGTTGCAAGATAAACGTCAACGAAATCAAGGCAAATATAGTAAACGAGCAAAATTGGAAGTTCAAAAACAAGTCGAAATTGATTGATTATAAAAACACGTATTTTTGATAATAAAATTGTTTGGAGTTGTCCAAATTGATAAAATACATATACCGAGTGTCCCAACAAGTTTTGGATGGAAACCTTTAGGAAAAAAAAAAATTGAAGTCGCTAAATTAGAATTCTGTTGAAAAGTTAAATAGTCATCTCATAGTTTTATAATGCTTATCCTGCTTGTAAACAAACTTTAACGATTTTCTTACATGTAAAAATTCTTTTAAAGATTTTGTGCTAAATTCGCAACTAAAACTTGGTGGGACACCTAGTTTTGTCTTGGTTCTTTGAATTTCGTATCATGACGACGTTGAAGAAGGCAATTCTAAATCGGCGAAGAATTCGACAACTTCTCCAAGCTCCCTTTCTCTTGCTTGTTCGTGTGCCCATCTAGCTTCAGCCAATTGAGGTGTGACTTTCCATTTCTCGTGGTAAATTCTCAAATTACAAGCTAAGCATTTTTTACCTCCTGAAAGAAATGAATTGGATTTCCCTACCTATTTTTTTAGCATTGTTTATGGTAATAATTACCTTCAAATGGAGGGGTTTTCATGTACAAAATAAGACAATCGTGATGGTAAACGTGTGAGCAGTAGACTCTTTCTACGTGAGCAGCAGCCTTTTCATTGTGTACAGCTTGAGCAGGATCCTCTGGAAAGGCTCTTTTTAGGCATTTACAACAATTTTCTTGAGGATATCTTTGGACGTGTTTTATGATAAAGGCTACAGCAGGTTCTAAACTTGGCTTGGCTTCAAAAGGAGGTTGGTTTGGCTTTGGTTTGAGTGGGGCTTCAACACACCTTCTGGCCATTTCTTTGGCTTGTTCGGCAAACCAAACTTTAAAGACTCGTGGAAAATTTGATTCGATGGCAGTCAATGATACTCTTTCCTTGGGATAATTGTTGGGAATTTTGAGACAAGTCTTGAAATAATACTCATTTTGATTCACACGCAGGTGAATGGAAGATGTCTTTTGACTAAGTTTAAGCTTGTCATTTGCCCCTAGAAGTTGCTTGACTTTGGAAATTTCTTCGGCACAACAAACCAACGGGTTGTCATCAAGAAATTGACTGATGAATTTTAATATGAAGAGAACATGTGGCTTGCCTACATACTTCTTCGCTTCAGCCTCACTTACTTTTTCCAATCCATCTAAAAGCTTTCTTGAAAGTTTTCGACTCTTTATCTCTACTAGAATGTGCTGATCGGGATAGTTCTGGGGATAGCTGAGGCAAACTGCTACGCTTTTGAACTCACTTTTGGAGATCTCGACCCGAATCATTGCACGGACGCATGCCACCAGTAAACTGTCGTTAACCACATTTTCGCAGCATTTCTTTAGTTCTGCGAGCTCATCTTCAATGATTGCTGTCATAGCCATGGACTAAAAAGACTCGAAAACTCAAATATTTGTGAATTTGTGAATTGTGATGAAAAAAAAATCAGCTGTCACTGTCAGAATCGCAATATTTGCGGAAAGAATAATGACACGCAACTTCTTAGTCGTGAAAGTGTGATAAAAAATAGTGAGTAATTCCAGACACTTGTCCATAATTAGAAGCATCTACGACAAAAGATGTGCCTGAAATTTTTTCGTGGTGTAGAGATGACCTTTCTTTGTAGTTTCGGTTTGAGGAATGATTGTTGTGGCAGTGGAGACTGGAGAGATGTACAAATGATGTAAGAAAAATATGGATGGTGTTTTATTTCCCCCATAAAATATCCTATCTCTACTTCTTTGTATCCTTGTATCAGTAGGACAAATTAACATCATTTTGATAACATCATCTTTAAAACAATTTCAAACAGTTTGTCTGATGCCTTTGACCGTAATGGCACCTTCGCGAGAAGCTATGGCAAGTTGCAAGAGATGTGGATGAAACCTCAGGTAGCCTGTGTCCTGTCCCAATCGTAAGCCAAGGACGCCTTCATCATGGTGTTTGACATGATTGAGTAAGTTACAAGTGCCATTCAAGTGATCTAACGTGTAGATGGAAACTATTTGTTGCTGTTGAGCCCAAGAAGCAAAGACGCCTCCACGGGGATGGATAGTCATGGCAGACATGTTGTGCGTCAAGCTGATGTCGCCAGCACCAACGCTAACTGACTGATAGGGCATGCGGATATCATACATTCTCACTTTTCCTTTGGCATTGCCGGCAGTGAGGAGTGACTGATTGGCACAATCCTGGAGCTTGGCATCTAAGATGGGAGATCCTTGAAGGTCCTCAAGTTTGATGACAGGATTGCGACCCCATGACCGGTCATCAAAGAGTCTCATCCCTCCTCCAGTAAAGCCAGCCACCAAGAGGTTGGCAAAATTACTGGTGGCTGTGGTTGGTGCATAGTGCAAACTAGTCACTGCGCCACTGGTATCTTCGGTGAAGAGATCACATCTCTTCATTTCTTTCTCCGCATCCCACAAACGAATAAAGCGACTGTCGGAGGCAATGGCCAGCGTAGATAGGCATTGGCACCAGGATGTTTTGGCTACTGCCGTCGACGCTATCATGCTTGCCGCAGATGACAGTTGCTGCAATCTCCTTTGTGATTCCAATTCGCGCAGTCCGTTCCATGATGCAACCATGTGTGCTTGATTTTGCTGAGTGAATTGGCGGAGGACAATGATCCCGCCATCTTCATAGCCGACTAGCATGGCAGGATCATCATGAGCGTTGATCATTTCTAAGCCTGATACGTTGACACTTGGTCGACTGCTCTTGGCTCCATAGTTAAGCTCAATTTGACTCAATTTCCCATTGGAACCCATCTGGGGATTCCAAACAGTGGCGACATTTTTGCCGGCGGTCACTAAAATCGAGTCGTAGGGATGAAATACGGCCACTGAGGTTGATAAAGGAGCTGCGTGCATGACCGAAGTAGTGTTTGGCATGTTAGGATGAAGGCTGCTATCAATTTTGCACATACGGTTACGAAGGAGGCTGTGTTCGTGTTCGGCACGACTCCTGACTTTGGCATTACGGTGAAACATCCATTCGCGGCTCCAATGCCTCCTGGACTCGTGATCACAGTCACACTCAATACAGTCATGTTTCATCAGTTGCTTGGTGAAGTACTTGGCAGACCAGGCGATGAATTCTGTTGTCATTTCAGGCCTAGGTAGACAACTGTTGGCGACAAGCGAGACATTGGCTGATTGAGACTGGCGAATTGGAGCCAAAGGTTGTTGACTATTGTTGTGCTGTCCACTTGGGTGACGACCAACGCTGCCACCTCGAGCAAGCCGCGGATTTTTCTGACGAAGCGAAGGTGTATGTCTGCTTGGCTGCTGCTGGCTTTGAGGATCTGTCAGTTCAACCTCTTCTTTTATGGTAGCCACGCCTCCGGTGAGAGGCTTAAGCATAGTTAAACCGTCCGAGGAGGCTCGCACTGGAGGCGGAGTAGACCTAGAGGCTGGTGCCTTATGATGATCCACAGCGTCTATGCCACTCTCCTTGGCCGGTGAGCTGGGTACCGAGGAGGTCTTGAAGGTATCTTGAATGGTGGCTGGGATGGAGAAACTGGGGCGGCTCAAGGAATCTTTGCTCTTGACTTTTTGACGCAAATAGACCACCAAGGTTTGTGCCATGCTATTAACATTGCGGTTAGGATCGACAGATAGAAACTCCAGAGCTCGGTACACCTTGTCATAGACAGAACCGACAGCGTTGCTGGAAGATGGCAAAGTTGACGACAGTTTTCCCATGGATGACAGGGATCCTGATGTACGACTACCCCCTGAGAGTCCAAGACGATCGAGTGAAGGTGAACTGCTGCTTGATTGGAGGCTGGTGTTTCCGTTTCCAGTTGGCGTTCCACGTTTGAGGCCACTGCTACTGCTGGAAGGCGACGGACTCTTCATATTGGTGCTGCTTGTCATGCTTGTACTAGAAGACATTGGCGATAGTGTTTGCGCATAATTGGTAAGGCTGTCCGTTGTACTCTGTTTCATGTTTTCGGCTTCTGACTCCATGAAAGCTCGGCAAGCATTTACGAAATTGGGCTCAAAGGCAGTCAGTATATGCTGGAGGGCCACTACTAGCTCTGTCCTTACCAAGCTAGATCCGTCGCCAACAGCTGTAGTTAGCAAGTGCAAAGCAATAGTGTGATCTAAGGAGTTGGCATGCTCTGTCCGTTCTTCGCAGCTGTTGACAAAGGTTCCCAAAGCAAAGACAGCGGCAGCTCGCACTTCTGGTACATCATCCTTGAGAAGCTCAAAGAGCTTTTCAGGGGCGTTGTCCCGAGCGCCTCTCCATCGTCCAGGCTCATAATTGTCCCAAACACGACCCAAGGCAATCGTGGTCCACTGTCTCAGCACCGGTTCCTTGTCATTCAAGTGTTCCAAGCAAATGGCAATCAAGTTGGCCTGCTCAGCCTCCTGCTGACCTTGCCTGAAGTTATGGACAATGGAGGCCAGAATAAAGGCAGCCCATGTGCGGTGATTGGGCATCATGCAGTCATCTTGGAGAACAGAAAGAAAGTATCTGTGGCTGGCATCACGTATGAGATCAGTCTGACAAGAAGTATCAACGCTAAGAATCTTGGCCCAAATGGAAACCAAAAGTGGACGCAATTCCCTGGCACTGGCTTGCAAAAGCTTCAGAACATAAGGAAATATGCCAACAGACAAGGCCAAGTTGACAGCCCACGGACCCAAATCTAAGAATCGTCCTAGAAGGTCAAGCGCTCGCAACCGATGGGCCTGACTAAGCAAAACTTGCAAGACGATGGGCAATTGTTCGGGAGGTGGTCGTTGTTGCGTGCCAAAACGAAGCCAAACTTCAAAGGCTGTTAGTTGTTCTTCAAAGAAAGTGGAGGCCCTATAGGTGGCACCCTTGTCGAGAATAGCTGGGAGTTGGGCTAAAGACATGTCTACTGCCAAGTCCCACGCTTTCCACATTGGGTGCTGATGCGTGGGTGGCAGGGCCGGTGCGCTGATGGGACTGCAATCGTATGAACGCATGACTCGTTCAGCCAAAAGGAAGTTACGGAAGAGTGAGGCTACCAGGAGGTCTTGGCGGAATAGCTTTTGAAAGAGGGACCGGGGTAAAGTGTTCCAAGCGATGGTGTCAGTAATGGCTGTAAAAATCCAATTCAGCTCTCCCAGCATTGTTCGCCTGTCACCGAATTGGCCAGGGATTTTGTCCAACATGTCCATGGATATCCTCGGTGCCAATTTTCCTTGATTTTGCATGACAAACCATCTTAAGGCCATTTTGATGGGAGTGGTCAAGCAAGAAGTAAAGAGGTCTGCTGGTAACTCGGGATTCATTGGGAGCAATTGTGTAGCTGAGCAGGCTGCCAATTGGATACAATTACGGTTGGAAATTGGAGGGGACAAGTCTGGAGAAGATCCATGAGTGGCCACCTGAAATATCCAAAAGACAAATTATAACAACACTGCATGCCGGATCCAAAACAGGTCTATATGTACCTGTTCTTGATACTCTCTTTCGTGCTGTTCAGCAAACTGTTCAAAACTGCTGACAATAATGCCAGCGTTGGAACAATCGTAGACGAATATTGAAGGTGATCCCATCCATGATTGCAAATCATAAAGGCTTAGAGGGATATACTGCGTGTAAGAGCGGTTGAACACCCAGATTTCTCCATTAGCTGTTGGTTTGGGCACACCGTGTCCGTTGTAATGAAAAAGGACACGTTCATCTCTGGCACTTCGGCGAAGACCAGTTGCCAATCGTCGAACCTGTAAATCCCGTCGTCTATTTTAAATCGTATTTTGAATACAATGGAATAAACGTCTCACCTCTTCAACTGTTGGGTCCAAGCTTTGTCGGTATCTCGCACGTGGCTGCCATCGTTCATACTGCTTTTGCAGATTGTTCCCAATCGTTTCTAGAGCTCGTTGAGAATTGAGAGTCAAAGGATTGATCCAGCATTCCATGCGAGCGCACGGTTCTGTTTTTTTCACATCCGGTGGATCAACACCAATGTTGAGACACACAACAAGAGCAACACTAACTGTTTTCATGCGCTCTCTCATGCGCCAAGTTTGAGCACTTTCGTCCACATCAATGCCGATAATGTCCTCAAGATGACGAACGCTACTGAAAGCTAAGGGAAGATAGCGATCATCCAAGGTTACTTCTTCATTGACCTCAAGGGCTTCTTCTGCAGTAGCAGCTGAAGTGTCCTCTGTATTAACTAATTCTTCTTCTTGGAGAGCATCAACTGCTCTTCCTAAAATGTTGGCATTGAACCAACGATTGTTGTTTGATTGTTGAATGTTTCGGCTGACAGGAGCCATCATGGGTTTTGTCGTTTTTCTCCCACCTCAACCCCCGTGGAGTGTGGATATGAACGCAATGTTGTCACTTTCCTACAACAAGACAAATTCAAATAAGTAAAAATCCACTGACTGCAAACCATTTTGTCTTACCTCAAGTTCGTATTCAGTTTGGCCTAGAAGCTCCCAATCTGAGTCGTTGACAAGTACCAAGATTCCAGGCCTGACGTCCAAATGAGAAGAAGATGGATCCTTGAGGAAGAGTTCTGGTCTTTCCTCCAAAATGTTGTCTTTGATCCACGCCAAAAGCCTCCCAATGGTCCACTTCGATTCAGACAAGGGAAGTTGAACTTTATGTTGGCGGGTCTTGCCAAAGAGTAGCTCGGCACCGCCACTGAATTCAAGCACCACGTTCATCGAGTCGTAGTGAGCTAAGTCACAAGATGTGATAATAGATACGTTGTTGCTAACATGCACTCAATGCTCTAAACCTGTTTACGAGAACGTGGCCGCCTTCAAATAAGATGGCTCTTCACACTTCAATGTCTTCTCGACAAAGCATGCCAATCGATGACCGCATAACACTGGACAAGTCCTTCTGGGAAAGGTGAGAGGACACCAACCAAACACCTTTTGTGCAATGCGAAGATTTGAAATTTGAATGTCAATGGCGTAATCACGGACAGATAACTTGTTAGAGTTTTCTACGCCGTGCTGTGTTTATTCTGTTTGGAAAACGGTTCAAAAAGGACTCAGATTCAAACAAAATGTTGGCGATTATGGTAATTCATCTTTATATTTGCTATATTAGACCATATGGGACATGATATACAAACTATAATTTGGATTCAGGTTACCAAAATTAATGACTTTAGGGTAATAAAGGTCATACTATATACGTAATCCCAAATAATATGCCTTAAAAATATCAACCTTTTGTTCATTGCTCAGCAAAAGAGTGTAAACAAATCCTCATCTCATCGTTTGCTTCAGATTTGGAGTTTTTAAAGTTGGAGGAGTTTTAGTCCAAGCCAATTATGGAAAAATCATAATGGCTGTTTGCATTGCTGTGCTCGATCGGCAAAATTTCCCACTTCACCTCCTTACCAACGATCCAACCAAAGAAGTCGCATTTCACTACATTCTTCACACCTCTCTTGACGTCATTGAGGAGCGGACCACTCAAAGTACATCTTCTGGCCCTTCTAGTTCTGGCAAGCCTGCAGAGCCTTTGAGAGACCTTTACCTGGGTGTTTTATATTCGACTGAGCAACATAAAGTCTTTGGTTATGTGACAAATACCAACGTCAAATTTGTGATTATTGTCGACGCCTCTAACACCAACATCAGAGATAACGAGATTCGCCAAATGTTCAGAAAACTTCACAACGGTATGCTTTCATTAGCAAGTCACTTGCTGAAAACTTTCGCCAAAAAAGGTCTTCTTCTAATTTCTATAAATTGTATCATGTCGAAAAAGCCTTATTGATAATCAATTTGACTTATGATTTATGAAATTTTCAAGAGCGGCGCTCAGGGATTTAGCTAAAAATTTCGATTTATTTGATTTTCAGGATATTCTAATTTACTCTACAATCCGTTTTATGTGCCTGGAACTAAAATTGAATCCAAGAAGTTTAACGTTGTCGTGCAAAGTTTACTCCTTCCCCATCAAACAAAGTAAGCCTGTCGTCATCGGTGTTCGCATGCCTGCGACAGTATTGTGCTTAGGTGCTGTTGAAGCTGGAAAAACTACATTTTTACGCCGGCTCCAAGCTATACAAAAACAAAAATCCGGAAGATCTGACGAAGAGCTTCCTTTACAACTGCAGCCAACAACAGGAATCAGTCACTACGCTTTTCAATTCAAGACAGCCAAAGAACGTCGGGACTCTTCGCTTGAAGTTAGTTGCCTAAATTGGCAGTTTTCAAAATCCTCCTCAGGGCCAAACCAGCTGCTGATAAAAGAGTTTGGCGGATCCTTAGCTCCAGCTTGGATCGGTTACTTACGAAGTACCTTAGCTGCCACCTCCTCCTCCTCTGACCAAGGACCTAGCGATATCAAAGCTGTGTTATTTGCCATTGATTTGTCCAACCCGGCCAAACTAGCAGAGAGTGGAGTACATTTGGTGGAAGTTTTACAATTTGTCAAAACTGCCGATAAAGAAGGACACATCAAATTCTTGATTTTGTTCACCAAGGCTGATCTCGTGGAGAATTTGGATAAAAGTTTACGCCAGACTGAGGCCCTCTTACGGTTGAACTTTTTGTCTCAATCCCATAATTTCAACTTTGAAGTGCTGACAATCAGCAGTGAAACGGATTTTGGGCTTTGTGAATTGGAGGAATACTTGACTAGATTACTACTGCCATCTCAAAAATGACTTTCCCTCTGAGTCACAAGACGGTTTTCTTGTTGGATCAAAGTTCTGCGTTTGCACAGCCCTGCGAAGAAATCGAAATTGAGTCTATCAAGTCAACAGTGAGCCAGCAAGCAGGATTCCCGCCATTACCTCCCATCAGCAAGACCATATGGACTTCCGCGATCGAGTCAGTGCTAGAGTATTGTCGGATCGTTTGGGACATTTTCCCGGCTGCTTGTGAAGATGTCAATGAAAGTCGGTTGATCCGTCTCATCATCTTCAATGACAAAGAGACCAAAACCGTGTTTCCATCCTGGGATCGAAAGTTCCAATCCTCAGCATCACTTTCCAATGAAATGGCTTTGGCTGGCCGCCCAGAACTAACTTCCAATAAGTTTGGCAGTGCAGCTAAAGCCAAAGAAAAGATGAGAAATGGGATACGTCAAGCATTAGAAGTTCTTTGCGAAGAAACTGAAGCCCAAGCTAAGCTCAAAAAGGAGGACAAAAGTTCGCTGATGATGAACCGTGGTCGGATCGTTTGTTTTACTCAAACCGAAGACATTTCGGCATTTACAGAAGAATTTTCCGTCTTGTTGCAAAAGGAATTGAGTGAGATAAATTCTGAAGCTGCAAGAAATAAAGTCTCTGCAAGAAATAAAGTCTTGTCCAGTATCGCCCAATTGGATGTCAATGTTGTCAGTGTTGGCGCTTCTACTGCTAAAGGGGATGAAATCACCAAACAACTGTCTCCTTCCATATCCTACAATATATGCCGGTCAATGGCAGGACACTTGCATGTTATATTGCTGGAGATGGCTCTAACGCATTTTGAATTGGCTTCCACAACGGTAACGAACATACCGATGAAAGAGGAGCAAAATGCCTCCTCCTCGGCCAGTTACAATGTTGAATTATTTCACAAAGCTTCGGCACATTTACGTCTGCTGGCAGACTCGCATGTCAACGAAGATACTAAGGCAGTGCGCATCGAAGACTTGGCCACTTGGATGCCACAGACACAGAAAGAAGGCTTTCGATATAACACTGTTGAGCTTAAGTGGTGTACGCCGCGAGGATCCTCGGCAGACCTTCACAACTGTATAGGTAAGTGACAAATTCGTCAAAATACAACGGGGTTTTTTTTATTTATCTTTTTTATTTTTTCACTTTAAAGTTTAATTTCACGAAAGAAAGAAAAAGTTCGTGAAAATGCAGCGGTTCTGTAGAGTTTAGCTTCAAAGGATTTCATTTTCACGAGAAAATTAATTGAAAATTTTCGTATCTTCACAGCCTTGGCCCGTGTGTCTCCCACCGATGTCAACAGTCGACACTCATCTTGCTTGACTAATTTTCTTTTGTCCGGTCGAAGTGTGATGCTGGAAATGCCTCAACGGTCCGGTAAAAAGATCCTAAGCCACATGCTTACTTCACATGGTGGAGAAATTTTCATACACACGCTGAACATTTCGAGATCAATTTTGGAAGACCCACCGTCGATCAGTGAAGGTCCTGGTGGTCGAGTTACCGATTATCGCATTCCAGATTATGGCACTTTGATGAAAGACAATAGAATGGCTCCTTACTATGGCCACGTCAAAGCTCAAGAAGGCCAGCAGCCAATTGAAAAGATGCGAGATCGAGTAGCAAGATATACCAAAAGTTGTCCCATGATAATAAGTGCAACTACCATTTTCAATATGGAAGCTTTGGAACCTCTCCAAAAAATTCTTGTTCAAGTAAGCAGTTCTAGATTCTACTTTAGTAGTCTAGCAACTAACCATGCTTTATATAAGTTGTAACTACTATGTACTATACTATTTTGCAGGAGGAATTGAGCGAAGACAATTTAGCAGAGTGTAGGAAAATCATCTTTTCTTTGCATTCAATGGAACATCGCGGAGAGCTTCTTCCTGTTCCTATGACTACCTCGGCTTCTGGAGGCAAAGGCAAGACTATGAAGAAAGACGAACAATACCGACTCATGTTCACAGAGTTGGAGAAGTATCTCACTACTCATTGCCGGACTGAAAATCACGTCAAAGTTTTGAATTGTCTTTTGGAGAGTCGCAACAAGCCTCAAGCAAGCACAGACCGTCTTTTGTCAACAGTAGCGGCCTCTAAAAAAGACGAAAAGGCCGAATTTGACATGGCCAGCAAGGAATGGGAGAATTACAACAAAATGACCGAAAGGGAAAAGGCAGATTTTAATCGAAATGGTAGTAGTGACACAAAACGAAATCGGTCTCCATCACCAGGACCTCCACATGCCAAAAGAGCCAAACAACAAGCAAGAGCCTCATCTCCAGCCACCAATAACAGCAGCAGCGGCGGAAACAATGAGAGTCTTTTTGACATATTAACGAAAAAGAATCGTGCCAAAGCCCGAAACTACTTTTCCGTTCCATTTGTAGGGATGAGATCAGTGGGCGAAAAAGCCAGGCTTTACTTGTCGTTGGATAGGAAGTCGGCTGAAAAAGAGCATGGATTCGGTAACGCAGGAGAGAATTGATTGATCATTGTACCAGGATCCTATGATTGGTTGACTAAATCAGACTGTATATTGATGCTGTTTATGACGAATAAATATGTCACTTCTGTCTTCTTTGCAATGAGAAAAGTTCGATGGCCGTTTTTAACTTTTCCCTGGTAAACTCTTTATCGGAGGACTCGTTTCTTGGGACTTTTTTAATGAAAGCTCCGAATCTTCGATTGACACCCAATCAGCCTTGGCTCTGAGTGGATCGTTCTCTTCGTTTATCGCTCCATCTGCACTGGTATCTTTGTACAAATGGAAAACCCGAAAGTTCTCTAACATATGGACAAGTTTCTGGAGTGGAATCCTAGAGTTTAAAAGCAAACATTTTATCTAGAGTACTGACCTATATTGAAAATCAATAGAGACTTACTGGTGATTTTGTGATAGCAAAGACAATGTATCTGAAGTTGGATTCTTAGCAAATTCATTCATCATCAACTGAGCTGTGTCAATAGTGATTTTGCCTTGGATGACACTACCTTTTAACTGACTAGCTTCGGCAAAACCATAAGAAGGCGAACTTCGTATACCTTTGCCCGGCATTGGCCTTTCCGGGTTGTCATAATTCACCTTAGTGTTTGAATCTTGATCAAAAAATTCCGGGTCATTGGAGGAGACATACACGTTTTGAAGTTTTTTCAGCAAATCTGTATCTTTCTTCGATGACTCTTCGATGATGTCGGGTCTTTCACGTCTAATGTTTTCTACTAATTCTTCAGTTGATGGGTAATGTGGTGCTCTTATGGGTTTCTCTTCTTTTAAAAGTTTTTCTGTTCTGGATTCAATATTAAACCTCTGAATTGGTCTAGTTATTAAAGATCCACGGAGCTTGGAAAGTGTTTGCCCACCCATATTCTCCTAGATTTTGACTTTTGAGTTCTGAATTTTGTAAAAGACTTAGCCGTTTTCGTTTACGCAATATTTGTTTACAAGAAGAGGGAAAGGTTGCGCGAGAAATTTTCACGATTCACGTGTCGTTTTTGTTTACATTTGAGTAATTTTTACAATTTTCAAAAAATAGAGAAAAATGGTGTTCTTTACCTGTAATGCTTGTGGAGCCTCTTTAAAGAAAAACCAAGTGGAAAAACATTACTTGCACCAATGTCGACAATGTGAGGTTTTAAGTTGCATTGATTGCCAGAAGGTAAGTCATTAGTTTTATTCCCTTCAAGACAGAACCTTAAAAATTAATAGTATTAATTAAAATACATCTCCTATTATTGTAGGATTTTCCCGGTGATTCTTACAAAGAACATACCAAATGCATTTCAGAAGAAGAAAAGTATAGCGCCAAAGGCTGGCAACCAAAAGCTAACGCCAATAAGGGCGCTAAAAAGCAAGCAGCATGGCTGGAGAGACTGCAGAATTTGATCGAAGACCGAAGTCATACTCTAGATGATGATGTCAAACAAGTCCTTTCAATGATCCAAGGATACGAAAACATACCTCGGAAAAGGCAAAAGTTCATTAATTTCTGCAAAAATGTTCTTTCCCGCAAGTTTTCTCCATTTGTGATTGATAAGACATGGGAGGTGTTTGAAGAAGTACTAAAAGATCCCAAATCTGCTGCCACTGTTGACAAGGCTGACAGTAGGAACAACGACAATGTTGCAGCAAGCCCTAATGAGTCCGAAAAAAATGGCAGAAAAAAACGGAGGCATTCAGGTGACAAAGAAAATGGTGACGCAGAAGAACATACTGAATCTAACGATGGTATTCAGATGTTCAAAGGCACCAAGAAATGTAAAATGGACGAAGAAGATATCCAGGATGTGTCTCAAAATAAGAAATTTGATTGGACTGATTGTGTCACTCAGATCTTGGACATAAAAGGCTCAATCAAGTGGGCCAAGTTGAAAAAGAAAGTGATCAATGAGTACTGCTCAACATATCCTGATACCGTCAAAACCCGCTTGGAACTTGAATCCAAGCTAGAAAAGAAAGTTAAAAAGAACAAGAAGTTTAAAATATCTAACGAAATCATTTCAATTGCTACTTCAAGAGATGAAAAATAAACCTTCCTCGGTCCCAAATTTTTCCCATCATGTATTCTACAATTCCAAGTTTTATATCTTCAGTTTTAATTCCAAACCATTTTTAAAGTTTGTTGAAGTCACATTTGAGAATTTTTTATTGAAGCTTACAAAATGTTGCTATGAACGTTCTTTTTGTATGGATAAGCGGGATAATATTCAGGTCCTTGATATTCTTGATCTTCGTAAAATGATTGGTCGTTCCTATGCTTAAGGTTGATTCTAGCATCAAATTCGTATCCATCCCCCGCATTGATGTTGAAGGTTAGCCCACTCCCATCCTTTTGGTTTTTCAACCATCGATACAACATGTCTAAAAGATGGAAATAACATCTACAATTGATCATAATTAGTGTGATTATAAATCTTACATTTGCGCACTCCCAACATGAAGAGTGGTAACAAGGCAAAACCAACACCTCCACCAAGGCTTCTCCCTTCTTCTACGGCATCTTTATCATCAGCAATGTTAGCAATGGTTTCGCCTCCCAAAGTGGACAAAATCACGCAAATCCAAGCAAAAATGACCTGCACATACATAATAGGGGCTTTCCCAATAAATTTTGAATGAAAAGGATGAAAAGGCTTTCATGAAATGCTCATAAACGATAAATCAGAATTTCCCTCCTTTCTTTAAATTCGTCAAATTGAAGTACGATCTGCACTGGTTTGCAAGAGCCAAGAACGTAACCAAAGGTTCACGATTTTTTGTGTTAGTGATATTTTGATAGTTTTTGCTAAATCCCCTATCAAATACTTGTTGGGACACCCCGTACAATAAGCAGTTTAGGATTTAGAATGTCATTTTAAATAAGCTGATGCTTACCTCAAGTTTAACCATCTT
>LT727963.1:76495-91131 GCA_900157175.1 Oithona nana
TTTTCTTTACTAAATCCCCTATCAAAAACTTGTTGGGACACCCCGTACAATAAGCAGTTTAGGATTTAGAATGTCATTTTAAATAAGCTGATGCTTACCTCAAGTTTAACCATCTTAACTGCTAGACGTAAAATGTGGTATAAATTGAGCAATCATCGGTTTAAATACCCTTTTAACGGCATTCTGCACAGTGGTCTTTTCCCTCAAATGGCCATTAAAGTACAATTGCCAATTAGGAATAATCAGTTCCCGTGTAAGGAATAATCAAACGACAATTTCGTAGTTTTTACAGCAGTGTACACAGCACTTTATCGGTTAATGATTCGACCACTGTTAAAAATTAGCTTGCGAAATTAAGTTTCCACCCCCCTTCAATCGCTCATGGATTTTTCACCTTGAACGTCACATGAGTGGGCGAAAGTTCTAGATGTCAGATCTTGATGCATCGCGTCCCACAGAAGCCTAAGGCGAAAATTCTAGGGAAACGATTCCAGTAGCCGATTGAGAAAATAAGAAGACGTAAAATGAGCACATTTTTCAAGCCTTTATTTGCAAATCGCGAAATGCTTATTTTGCAGCGACTTTCTTTTCTTGTTGGTGCTTATTCAAGTTATGCTTCTTGGCAAACTTCATGTTCTTAAGGAACTTGGGATCCATGCCTTTCAACTTGATGCGTTGCTTGGTGGAAGGCTTCCTGGTAGGATTCCTATGATGTTTGCGGGTCTGGTTGTGATTGGTATGATTCTTAGACTTTGCCATACTTGATCTAAAGAGAGATTAATTTTTTTCATTAAAATATAAATGGGGGAAAAACAAAAGGCTGTTTGATGGTAAATGAAGTAAGTAATAAACTTCATCAGGGAGGCTATATTTCAATACAGCTGATAGCGAAATACAGAAGCTTATTCGTTTTCGTCTTCCTCCTCTTCCTCATCGTTGTTGATCTGGAAGTAGCGGAGCTCATAAGAGTCCTTTGTGGCAGCAACTACGCGCAACCAATCTCTCAAGTTGTTCTTCTTCAAGTACTTCTTGGTAAGATACTTCAAATAACGCTTGCTAAACGGCACAGCAGAGGTAAGGACAACCTTGTTCTTGTCACGACCAAGGGTCACATCTTTACCAAAGTTTCCGGTCTTGCCTCCAACCTGGATTCACAAGAAAGAAAATAGTAAGTACATGTGTATGTAATAGGTACTACAAACAGCAGCTAAAATTACCTTGATCCGTTCATTGAGGTAGGTTTCGAAGTCTCCGCAGTTCATGATACCATCTTCAACGGGGTGACTGCAGTCAATGGCGAACTTGAGGGCGGCCTTCTTTCCTTTGCCGTGGCCAATGGTGGCATTAGCCTTGCCTTTCAAGGATTGCTTTCCTGGCTTCTTCTTGCCTGCCTTGTTGGCGGCTCCCTTCTTTGCAGCAACTTTGGGTGCCATGGTCTACCGTTACTCAGCTCTCTAGGATTTTCTCGAAAAAATCTGTAATTGAGAAAATGGCTGAGATTGGGACCTTCATTGCCGAAAAATATTGGGGACACGAAATTAAAAGGACGCGAGGAGAAAGGTTTGCGAGTAAGTGATGAATAACAACCCATCAAACAGCCCAAAATTACCGAGATGAAGGAGATTTTTCAAGATTTAAAAGTAAAATAATTTTTGGCTTACCTCTACTGTTTGCTATATCAGCGGAAAAGGACGATGTCAGCTGTTGAATGGATTAATTTGCCAACAACAATTGAGCAACGAAAATTTGGGCGTATTTGTGACTGCCTTAACACATTTCTGATCCAAACTGTTGACTAAAAAAAGCAAATATTATTTATTAATCTTAAATAAAGTAATTTTATTGATTAATTGAAAGCACTATTCAAACAATTATGGGAGGAAAAAAGCTTGGTATTTTGTGTTATCCAGTCTACTGAGAACATAATTTCGATCTATTAGTAAGAGGTTTTGTTGATTTTGTTACTGAAGTCAAGATTGCTCAGCTCAGCTGACTTACTCGCTGAGTGAAATTCTGAAGAATAAAATGAGAAAATTCATCTTGAACTGTAACTGAGCATTTGACTATGGCCTCAGACTCCAATCAGTTAGCCTCCAAGATTCTTGAAGAGTGGCCGAGTGTAGTCATCGAAAAAGGAGTGTTCAAGTACGTCCTGATAGAAGCGTATGCAACAGATCCGGACTCTGACACTGAACATAGTAAATTGCTTGTCAGAGGCAACGTTAGTGCAGAATACCACGCCGACGTATATGAACACGAGGAAGAACTTTTGCGTGCAAAAGCAAATGGACTAGATTGCCAATGCCTCGGAGGGGGTCGAATTCTCCACGAGCCTGAGCGACAATACATCAAGGTGTACGGCTATTCAGTGGGTTACGGAAAAGCTGACCACACCAAAAGTGTCGAACTTTTAAAGAAACACTATCCTAGCTACGAAATTGAATGGTCTGATGATGGCTACTAAAATTTTTTCTGCTTTGGAAAACCTTCCTTCAGAATTACTCGAGCACGTTTGCTCTTTCCTAAATCCTGAAGATATCCGCAAGTTACACTTGGTCTCCCCTTCTTTCGACAATTTTGTCGTCTGCACATTTTGGCGACGCTTTATTAACCAACAATGTAGTGTTGATTACAAATTGAAGTCTCTCTTGGAGACCCAAATGAATTGGTCTGCCGACGCTGAAGACTATGATTTGATCTCCAAAATCTACAAGAAAATCAAAGACGAAAAAAGATGGCTAAAAGAATCCGTCTATTCGTCAGCTTTGATGTTTGAATTTCCTTCAGACACTGGATTTTCCGTGAGAGTTTCATCGTGTGCCCTATACAAAGACAAGGTTTTTGTGAGCTTTGTTGGTGGCAATGTGCAGTGCCGTTCATGCTTAGACTTTTCACAAATCCAAGTTTTACATACTGCTCCCTTGAATCACAATTCAAGTGAGCCTTCTTCCCTAATTACACCCATGTCAATTTACAAGAATGTAATCGCCGTCTCAATAGGTAAATTATCTTATCTATTTAGTGTCATATCAAGTTTTGGATTTTCGTGACTTTGATAAGTTCATTAAAAGTGTTTCCATCCAAAACTTGTTGAAACACCTAGTAGTTTTCTATTAAATTTTTTATTATTAAAATTGTTAATTTTTTATGTAGCCCACGAATCAAAAGTTTACTTATGGGATGCGGAAACCCTGGAACAGCTTACTTCTTTTGTAGTTCCACGAGAAGTCAACCGAATCTATGACCTTCGCCTCAATGCATCCATGGTTGTTTGTCTTGCTAGTTGGAGTCTCGTGGCTTTCAACTACAAAAGAACTGAAATCGCACCTGTGATCGTATATGACTTCCACGAGAGGCCCGCTGGTGGAGGCAACGTATTTTTCGAGACTCACTGCATGGAAATGAATGGTACGTCTTCTAGTTTAGATAGTGTGATTAGCATCACTAAATGACATTCAGAATCAGTGTTCCATTCATTTGTGTTCGTTTCAGAATCATACGTTTTGACCCATGCCAGTCAACCATTGTTTGACACATTTCGTTCCAATGGTTCCAATGGGCCAAGAACATCCAGGTAATAAACAATTTGTAAAGCTTTTCTTTAAAAAATCCAAAAATCACCAAATTAGAATTTTTTTTCGTCAAATTGAAGGGTTATCTGCACTCCTTATCCATAACGAAAGCAAACTTTCACGGATTTTCCGTCTTTTGATAGATTTTTGGGTCAATTCTATTTAAAACTTGTTGCTGTATGTTGTAATTGGTATTATCTTACAGTTACTTACATTGTCGTCGACTCTTAGAAGGCCCTGGCAGCTTTGGACAGCTTCTTGTGCCTAATCCAGAGGAAATTGATAACTTGGAGATCGACAAGATACGCTTATCGTCAGCAAAGTACAATCTTCTTTGTATCATGCACTGCCAAGACATCGTATCCTCATTCTCCTTTGGAGTAAAAATCATGAAAATTCCTTCTGGTGAAATTATACAAAACGTGTTGGAAGGTATCACGTACCGCAGTGAGGTGCGGTGTCCCATTAGTTGGGTAGACAGCCGACTTTTTATGAAGTATAGCCCAAAGATTCGTGACTACGAAGATCGTGCCAATGAAAAAGATGTGATTTTGCGTATTTGGGATAGCCAGACTGACGAGGAGTGGGTTCTGGAAAACGTTGGCATGAGTTCACTACAAGAAGACGTTATGATCGATCACGCCAGAGTTGTCCAAATTTTTCATCGTCTCTTCAGACCATCAAAGGACAGCAATGATGGAGTCACTCACCAAGTTTGGGGCAAGATTCACGACTTTTGGAATAATGATGATAAAAAATAAATACTTTTGTATTATTTTTATGTGGAAAATAAATACAATTAATTGGAATATTAAACACGAGATTCGTCGTAAGATTCGTCACGCTGTACTGGGCTCTCATCCAGACACCACTCGCTTTTTAGTGGTTTCCTCTCCTTTCTAGGAGTTCCAAATTTGAGGTTGCAAACCTCCTGCGGGATAGTAGTGCACTCTGCTTTGGGTTTCAATTGAGGTACTAGACGTGTGACAAATCGACAAGTCTTTTGTGGATTCAAGTCGCAAATTTCCTCGGGTACATCAATGACGGTATCCACTAAACAAAAAGCACGTGAAAAATTATTTAGCATCTATGAAAAAAAAAGCAGGTTTACTGGGTGTCCCAACAAGATTTAAATAGGAAGCTTTCTAAAAAATGTGAAAATCTTTGATAACTAAGAGTTTCGAAATTGTCGTCAAAAATTTCGTGAAATTGAAGGAACATCTTTCATGACCTTTAGATATTCTTCGGTAGATTATTGCTCAAAACTTGTTGGGATACGCTGTATCTAAGTAGGTATACCTTCTTTATTGTGGCATTCCTCATTGCCTTCTTCGGTAATACAGCCGGCACCGCAGATCTCCAAAGGCAACTTTTCGCATTGGGTATCGCCAACAAATTTTCCCAATTTCTTCTGCACATATCTGGTTGTACAAGAAGTCTCATACACCGTTCTGCATTCTTGGGCTCCTTGTCCATTGCACACCTTTTTCATTGGTCTGTAGCATTTCTTCACTGTTTCCCTTGTTGCTTGCTTTTTAAAGGTGATTTGGCAAAGCTTCTCGAAATTCTCTTCGCAGACCTCTTCCTGGACAGAGTTGAATGCAGTGACGTAAGTGTAGTGACATTTTTCAATGTTTTTGTGTCGACACTCCAAGATTGGGTCTTTGGCTAACGTTTCCAAAGTTTCCTCTTTGATGACACACAATCGACCGTCAGGAGTGCGTTGGGCTTGACTGAAGTCGATGCTACCTTGAAATGGTGCAGGCTTGACAGGAGGATCGTTGACAATTTTGAGTGGGTCATTGATAATTCTTGGGGCACTGGTCGTGAAGGGGACAGGTGCACTTAGTTCATCAATGGAAAATCCTTGAGATGCAGAGAATCCATCTAATGAGGTTCGGACATCAATCACTTCAGGTGTTGATAGGAAAACGTTTGCATGAGCAGCACGAGCCAGAAGTGGTATAAGAATTAGCAAAATTGTCTAAAATGGTAAAAAAAAGACTCCTAGATAATTTTCTACTTGAGATTTGCTATTGGAAGAATAGGATTATTCGAAAATGCATGTAAAAATCCGTGAAAATACGGCGGCCTTGGATCTGTTGTTTTCGCGAGAAAAATTCAATGATTCACAACGCACAAAATATACTACATACTAAAGGAATATACATCTCACCATTTTGTCACTTGTGATGAAATGACTAGACTCCTTGACTTCAAATAACCAACTACGTATTCTTTGCCCCTATGCAAAGCTTTTATAAAGAAGAAGAGGAATGTTTTAATTGTGGTCATCGTTGCTTCTTCAGATTGGGCACGCTGCCGACGACGAGACGCTAAATGACGAGACACTTTTTTTTTATTTCAACTGACCGGTACTTGCCACAACTTCCTTTTTTTTCAAAAGGTCAACTATGTCTGTAACGTGCAACTGAGATTATATCGTCGCCATGCCGTACAAAAATAATTGGAGTTTTGATATTACTCGCGGTCTAGGCTTGAGACGAAGTTTCAGGCTTGTTTTATTTCAACTGACCGGTACTTGCCACAACTTCCTTTTTTTCAAAAGGTCAACTATGTCTGTAACGTGCAACTGAAATTATATCGTCGCCATGCCGTACAAAAATAATTGGAGTTTTGTCAATTGAGTTGTCTTCTGGTGAATGTAGCGGATGCAAAGATGGGTTTTGACGAGTCATTTTCCCAATGACATCACTTCCTTGATAGAGTGGGGCTTTAAATTAGCAACTGCAAATGTTGATTTATTCTGAAAAGGGCTCAATTCAACCAAGCAAATACATAATGATGATAGTGATTCTTTGACAATTGAACTAAAATAAGCAAAAATATAACTAATGTGATTGGTGACTAGGATGTATCTAGCATTCGGCGGAATCTTTCCAATTGTTGAATGCTGGTAGAGAGACGCCCAAATGCATTCATAAGGGCCACAATTTCGTTGCGGGTCAAGACGAGGAGGTCAGAGACTGGTGTAGACAAATCGCTAGAGTTAAGGTACATCTGGAGAGGATGATTAACGTCCGTTAAAGATTCCATATTTATCGTTTCCTTGTCTGCCCAGTCTGAGGAGAACAAGATCTTCAGTGCGGTGCCTAATCCAGTGATTTGCAATTTGCCCCAAAGCTTGCACTTATCACAGCCCACACAGTCCATGACACGACTGATGTTATGAAAATGTTCGCGGAATTCTTGTTTAAGGGTCAACATCTCAATTTTGGAGCCTGACTTGAACATGGTGCTCTCGTCAAAGTGATCCGGAAAAGACCGCATCAAGTTGAGCAACTCTTTGACGGCAATTTGAGTCTCCTTGTCCTCTTCTTGGTTGCCCGTGTAAAAGGAATGGGATTGTAAGAAAGGCGCGGCTTTAGTGATGGCTCGAAGCTCTAAAAGGTAAACGAAATAAAGGTTTTTCAACCAGTATGGGCCCAGACCACCCGTCATGTCAGGATCAAACCGTTCCAGGAAAAGAGACAAATTTGGACCGTAGACCTCAGAATTGCCTACGCCGGGGAAAAGAGAGTTACTTTTCTTGTCGGAGGTGCCATCGGGATGCTGTGATGATAAGTGGACGGTAATACTAGAATGGAGGCCAGATATTGCACGATAGAAGGCTCTCTTTTCTAAGCACATGGTTTCCAAGGCCTTGGGAAAGAAGGCTGCCGAGAACTTGTTCTTTTTCGACGTCATACGAGCGGGATTGAAACAGTTTTCCTCGTAAATTGCTCGCCAAATTCGGTGAGCAGCCTCGCCACTGTACCCAGTGAACCGCTCAGGATTTCGCGTCAAATCAACATAATCACAGTCTGGACAATTTTCGTCGGGATCTATGAGGCAAAATGTCCCTTGAGAGTCGTCATAGTCTTTCCAGGATTGGAGATCAGCTCTGACATCATCACTTAGTGTAGAGTCTACTTGATTATTGTGTTCTTCATTCTCTGGAGGAGCCGGCTTGTCATCGCAAGTGCCTGAGACTTCAGGTTCGGCCTTAAGACCTGGTGGGATTTCGTCAGGAGTGCAGGCTTCGACTCCACAAGAGCGAAACTTGCATTTGCCGGAATCCGCGTTCCAAAATGGACAAGGTCTATGCGCATTATATTTGAAATATCGAAAGTAGTCTTTTTGTAAAAGGCTTTGCAGTCTTGGAAATATTTTCATATTGTTAAAGTAATCCACTGTATCCACATCACACATGCAATCGTCAACTTTGCCCTCCAATTGGCAAAAACATTTGTCTGTACTCCCTTTGTCAATCAGGCCTTTCCTTAGCAGAGGGTCAATAGCTTGGCCATAATGAAGCAGCAGAATGAGAACGAAGGCCAACGATTTCATTGTCCTCTACTTTGTCTTCCACTAGATGAAGACTAGTTACTTATGCTGATGACATTTCTTACACCTGATTTCAAAGTTAAATTCTTGAACCTTGATGTCGTCATTATGGCAAAGGACGGTAAGTAATATTGCCTAGAACTCGCTTTTCTTTGTTCTCTTTTGCCTTAGCGTCACCGTTCAATTTAACTCTACGTGTTTGTTATTGAGTGGATTTGCAACAGCGTCGATCTATAGTTACACGCAACCTTCCATAGCAACATAAAAAACTTTTTTGTACATTTCGATGATTTTGTTCAAACTTCAAATTCCTTGAGTGATTGACAAAGCAAGTTGGCAGATTTGACTAGTGTCGTAATGTCATAATAAGCAATGGAAACTCGAAATGCATTCGACCATGTCTTGTACTTGGACGAAGAGGCTTTGTGCCCCGGAAGGATTCGGACTGCCGAACTTGTCCTCATGAACGTATCAACATCAAAAGTAGTGATTGGCCCTCGAATCCAAATGAAATAACCTCCTTGTGGGCGATCAAATGAAAATTCTCTTGGCAATTTTTCCTCTAATATGTTGCAAAATGAATCCATGCGTAATCCATACTCTTTTCTCAAAAACTCAAGATGCTTGCTCAATGATCCATTGAGTAAGACTTGCGATATCAATCCTGACATGACATTGTTTACGGCCCCTCCAGAGGAAAGAACACCGGTGTTTTTCAAACTTTTCACCAGGACAGTGTTGCTTTCTATCCAACCCAACCTGATACCCGGTGCTAAGACTTTAGAGAAGGAACCATTCGAAATAATGTTGGCAGACTTCTTGTAGGAGAAAAGTCTCTTGCTGGCCTCTTTTCCTTCGGTACTGTACCACAAAAGATTATAGACATCATCACAAATCATAAGCAAGTCATGCTCTTCCACAATGCCAATCATATTCTTACATTCTTGCTCAGTTAAGCAAAGTCCGGTAGGATTATGAAAACTTGGCACGACATAGACCAGACCCCAAAACTTTTGCTGATGTTCAATCTTTGACTTTTCTGTCCTGACTTTCTGTGCCAAATCATCCAAATCACCGCGCTCATAGCTCACAACTTTCAACTTTAAGTCTTGAAAAATGTCTAACGCAATGAAGTAGGTTGGATTTTCAACAAACACCACACCACCAGTACCAGTCGTTTGTAGCAATGTTGAAACTGCCAAATGTAAGCCATGAGTTGCTCCGCAAGTAAGTATAAGTGATTCGGTGCTTACTGGACAACCATACTGAGCAGAAAGAAAATCTGCCAATGCTTTCAAGAAGATTTGACTTCCTTCGTTGGGACCATATTGGAAATGTAGCGCAAATTGATCTTTGTTACTTTTCGATTGAGCTTGATTCGTCATCTCAGTGAACAACTCAAATGCTCTTGAAAGTAGATCCGGACCTGGTGCTCCAATAGACAAGTCGATGATGTCGGTGTCTGCTAGTCGGCTATCAAAAAGACTCATTTTCTTTCTAGAAAAAGGAAAAGATTCATTTTTAAAATTCATAACCTCTTGTTTAAGGACCTATGAATAATGATTTCATTTATTTTCTGGCGAATTCCATGGTATATTGAATTTTTCGGTGGGTAAAGGTGTACAGTGACTGGAGTCGACTTCTTCGAGGTAGATATCAGCCTGTGGTGGTGCAACAAAACAATTAGTAAGCATATGAAATGAGACTAAAAGTGGACTTTACCAAGGAAAGGAGATAGACCGTCTTTTCCTCACTGGTCAAATCGCTATTGTCGTCACCGAGATCTGAGGGGAAGGTTGTTCTGTCTCCTTCAAGGAAGGCTTGCAAGGCTGCCTCTTTTTGCTTGGTTGGCAAAGAGGACAATATTTCTTTCTGAACATTAGAAATGGATGCCAAAAAGTTCCATAATGCTGTTATCTGAGCCTCTTCACGGCACAGATTTGGATATCTATGGCTAAGCAATTGAACAAGCAAATCGTTTCCTCTATTGCATTTGACAAACTCCCTTGATAAATGAAAACAACTTTTACAGTATGTACTCAAACTAATTTTGAAAATTGAAGTGAATTTGGAAAACTTACATGTCAGTCGTGACCATTTCATCAATAGCTCGCCTTACTATTCTGACAGGACCAGGGTACCTTTTCAATTGTTCTGCAATCTCCAAGCTAACGAAATTTTTCACTGCATACTTGACCAGAGGCTCCAGAAGACGGGGCATTCGTGGAACGGCTAATGGTAAAAGCTTATCAAAGGAGGCATCAATGACAACTCCTCTGACGTCGGGGTAGCTCATAGCAAGAAAACTGGCCGTAAAGCCGCCAATGCTCCATCCATGAATGATAATCTGCTCTGGTATGAAACCTAGGCGCTCTAGGGCAAATTGCATGACTGCATCGGCAGCATTGACTTCGAATTGTGGAAAAGGTGTACCAGTGCTCCCGCCGAATCCGGGATGATTCCAACCTAGCACCGAGAAACCTTTTTCTAAAGGCGTTCCTAGAAAGCAAGTCAGATCAGAAACGGCTTGACTTCCTATTTAGAATTTTCATTCATAATAGCTTACCAAGTACACCAATCTCGTAGAACCCTGCGTTCCCATCACAAGAGATTACGAGCGTTTTCCCCAATTCGTTTTCTTGGCCCCTTCTGTCAAAGAACATTGTATCGATTATATTTCCATCGCTTGCCACCACTTTGAACCGTTTGCCGCCCTTTTCCAAAATCTGTTGTGCTCGTCCTTCTTGTAATGGTCCACTTATAGATGCTTGAAGAAGTTGTATACTACCCGGATAAATTAACTTGATCCCAAATGAATGCAAGAGAATCCATGATCCAATGTGCTTCGGCAAGTCTTTGAACGCTTGCCAATTGGTCTTCTCTTCTTGGCTTAATATGAAACTGACGTCTTCTCTGGAAAATTTAAATTCAATAATTTAGTTGAGGAATTACCTAGATGAGAAAGAATAGGGTGTATGCGTTACCTTCCCAATACGGAAAAATCAATTGGCCATGCTCCAAATGAAAAGTCATAATTCGAAAGTAAAAGCTGAAATTGTAATTTGGTTAATAGCAAATTCAGCCTTGTTTTATATAAACCGCAAATACCTTAGAGTCAGGGGTCAATTTCGATGACTTGGTCAATATGTCGATGAATTGACGGTAGACAGGATTGAATACCCGACCCATTCCTCTAATGTAAAAAGCTCCAAAATAGATCAACGTAATGCCTGCCATACACTTCCCCAGATAGATGAGACCGTCATGGGAAAAAAAATCTCGCCTGTAGAGCCACGCCAGGATCAGAGGACTGAAAGTAAGAGAGAAGCAAGAGACATTTAGACATTGCTTACCTTTAAAAAGATTTAGACATGATTGCTTACCTAACGTAAATACTGACGCTTAAAGCCGCTTGTATCTGCAATGAAAAAACCAAAAAAATTTCAGGATATATTTCTCACCAAACAATATTTGATCTTACTGAATTCATGAGTGTTGAAGAATACCGCTCAAGTGCATTTCCAGTGTAGACTTCGCCCTAATTTTGATAAAGGAAATCAATTGAGACAACTTTCTTTTTGTCTTGTAAATCTGTTACCTTCGGTGATACTTTAGTGCCTAGCCGATAGATGCGGTACAATTCTGGTCCGTAGATACATTTGAAGATTACGGACATCTTGTCAATCCCGTCAAAATTCAAAAATGATTATTTTTTCGAATTATGTTGGATTTTGTTTTGATTTGAGCAGCTGTCACTTTGTGTTGCATACTTGCTATCCTAGATGGCGCTGCTTTCCCTCCTGCTAGCTTGAGCCTTGGCTTGAGTTGAGGCTTCGGCCGCTAAAAAGAAGGCCAAAGAAAGACAGAGGACTGAATTTGCCGCCTCCACTTTTCAAATGTTTTCCTGCATGCTTTCTCAGTTTATAGGGATTGTTTACGTTGCTTTGCTTGCTGTTGTTCAAATCAGAGGAGGACAAGTCTCGTGATTTGTTGGCGATACGACGACGGTGACAAGTCAATCCGGTTTATCAGTTCTGTCATCAAATATGGGTCTGTTGTCGGAAGGACACCCACTCTCATATGAAGAGACAAAAGCTTTAGCTAATCATGTTCGACGACATGGCGTTCAACAATTCATTCACCTGTTCCGTAAGTTGAATAAGAGGAAAGGGGATGTCTTGAAATGGGGCGATGAAGTTGAATATGTGCTTGTCAAAATGGACAAGGAGACCAAAAGTTGCAAATTGTTACTCAAGGCCGAGTCTTTGTTATCTGAGCTGCAAATCCCTGAGAAGCGAGGTGACGAAGATCTGCCTTCGCTATGGAGACCAGAATACGCCAGTTACATGATTGAAGGGACTCCAGGTGATGACTGTTGATGAACAACCCTTGAACTCTTTAAAAGATTCTACTTAAAATAGGTGGTCCATACGGAGGAGACATCGCTGAGTTTAACCTGGTTGAAGACAATATGAAGAAGAGGCGAAAGGAAGTACAGGCATTGCTTGGTCCGGATGAGTACATTTTTTCTTTGACTGCATTTCCTAGAATGGGATGTGAGGGCTTTACTAGTCCACCGGTCCTTCCCGATCCCAAAAATAGTGTATCACGTTCGCTCTTTTGGCCAGACGAAGCCATTTTTGATGGTCATCCTAGATTCAAAACTTTGACTAG
The DNA here is from genome assembly GCA_900157175.1 of Oithona nana. Lineage (NCBI taxonomy): Eukaryota > Metazoa > Arthropoda > Copepoda > Cyclopoida > Oithonidae > Oithona > Oithona nana. The sequence continues at coordinate 89,089 of LT727963.1, forward strand.
GAACATCAGGGAGCGTCGTAAAGAAAAGGTTGCTATCAATGTCCCCATATATCAAGACGAACACACGATAGACCCTCATGAAGAATTAGTCCAAAAGTATGGTGCAACCTTGGCAGCTTTGCCTGACCACATCTACATGGATGCCATGGGCTTCGGCATGGGATTGTCTTGTTTGCAACTGACTTTTCAAGCCTGTAACCTTCAAGAGGCCGTGAGTCTGTATGACCAATTGGCACCATTGTGTCCCATTATGTTAGCATTCACAGCCTCGAACCCAGTTTTGCGAGGAATGTTGGCTGCTACTGACTGTCGTTGGGACATCATTGAGGCATCAGTAGACTGTCGTACTAGGCCTGAGCGCGGTCTTGAGCCTCTAAACAGTGATGACGCCCAATTTGGACAGATCGGCAAATCTAGATATGGGCCGATCAGTAGCTACCTGTCAAGATGCTCTCTTAAAAGCAATTACAATGACATTGATTTAGTACAGGATCCAGAGACTTACCAAACTTTGGTAGAGGCTGGCATCGATGAACTGATGGCAAAGCACATTGCTCACTTGTTCGTCAGGTGCTAAGAAATTTTTAAGTATATTGATCAAAACATTCTAAAATCTGAGCTTTTTTTCCTAGGGATACTGTGTCATTATTTAGCGAAAAAGTTCATCAGAACGACAGTGAAGATACGGACCATTTTGAGAACATTCAATCTACAAACTGGTATTAGACGATCACATTCATGCGGATATGCCTACAAGTTTTGGAACAAACCTTTTTACTTTAAAATCTTTGAAAGTCGCGAAGTTAGAATTTTGATTTTTTTTTCATCAAAAACTTCGTCAAATTGAAGGGACGTTTTCACTACTTAGCTGGAATGTAAACAAACTTGATGGGATATCCAGAATTTTTTAGAAATGTAATAGCCAATGTATCATTTTCAACTATCATATTTTCAGGCAGACAATGCGATTCAAACCACCACCTTCAAATTCTCCTATTGGATGGAGAGTTGAATTCCGTCCTTGTGAACTTCAAATATCCGATTTCGAGAATGCAGCGGTGGTTTGCTTTGTAGTGCTCTTGACGAGGGTCATTCTAAGCTTTGGTTACAACTTGCTTATTCCAATTTCCAAAGTGGATGAGAATATGAAAAGAGCACAAAAGATGGATGCCATTTTGAAAGAAAAGTTCTTTTTTAGAGTTAATATTACCGACACTTGTGCCAATGATGCTCAGGATCAAGAGCCAGTAATCAAAGGTAATCATTTCTTTTAATCAGCTAAATTCAAATCTTTTTTACTACGTTTTTATGTTTACAGAAATGACCATCGATCAAATCATCAATGGAGCACCAGAGTTTAATTTTCCAGGCCTTTTGCCTCTTGTCCAAGACTATTTGCGTAATATTGAAGTAGACACCGATACGATGTGCACTTTATCACGTTATTGGAATTATGTCCAGAAGAAGGCTAGTGGAAAACTAATGACAAATGCACGCTTCATTAGGAAATACATTTTAGAAGTAAGAACAACAATTGTCTATCTATTTTCCCTATTTTTAAAACAATTTACTTTTATTCTAGCATCCCGAATACAGGAAAGACTCCTTGGTCTCAGAATCCGTTACTTATGATTTACTCGATCATTTCAATCGCCTGGAATCTGGAGAGCTAAGTTTGTGTGAAATCTTAAAAGCTTGAATAAAGGTCTAAAGAGTGTTATTATCTTCTGGATGATTGGGCCTCACTACGAAATCTCGTGTTCCTTTTCACGATAAATCTTGGCAAGTTGTCTGTACTATCCTCGATTTTAATCCGTCGCTATATTTTTGTGGACTCTGTACATGAACCAAGACAACTTTGGACTTCTTTGGATCATTGTCATAAATCGCCTTTGGAATGATCATTGCTAAAAGTAAATATGTACTTTTCAACTAAGGAAAGGCATTCCGGATGTAATTACATTGATCCAATGGAGGATTTGATCATGACACGCCTCTTTTTTTAAGCGCGAGCTCAAGCTGCTTGCGCTTCTACATCTTTTT
>LT727963.1:91334-160895 GCA_900157175.1 Oithona nana
CTTTATTTTCTTCAAATTCTTCGACCCTTTCAAGCAAAGCGAAACGAGTCATTCGGAAACAAGCATAAAGTTTTTTTTCATGCAAAATTTTGCGCAAAAACCTTTCCAGATTTGGTGCTTTTCCCTTTGCTTTTCCATACCTAGAAGTGGCTTACTAAGGGGAGCTATGCCATATGGGACCTCAGTATTATTAAAAGTTCATGCAAAATTTTGCGCAAACCTTCCCAGATTTGGTGCTTTTCCAATACCAAATTGGTATAGATAGGCAACAATCTACGCTACGCATGTCGCACTAGTCAAAGATCAGCATTTCGATCTAGAAAAGAGAAAGGTGGCTTAGCAGGTACTTAGTTGTACATCTCATCACTTATAGACTTCCTTTTCATGTCATGTCCTTTGAGTCTAGACACATAATACGATTGTCGATTAGTGTAAGACTGTATTTCTAGTTTCTAACAAAGAGCTTTTTGAAAAAAAGAGACAGAGAGTGTTTACTTGCTAAGTACAAACAGCAGAGTACCTCCAATTAGGCCGTCGTCCATTTCAACCATATGTGAGATTTGTCTCTAGTCTCCGTTTTGTCGAGGCAAGATTGGATAACACTTTGCACTCTCCGATCGCAAATTTTCTCAATTTGCGTATTGTGCTCATTTTTGAGACCTAAGTAATTACTACATATGTTTATGTAGTAACACGAGCAAGTAAAAATGAAGGTGAACTCATATTACTCGCAGAGTAGTGTTGAAATGTAAGAAGGACACTAGTACAAGTTTGACCGAAGAAAAGTTGTTGCCAGTGCAAAAAACGTCCAGGGCAAAACGTCCAGGGCAAAATGTTATCCAATCAACTATGAGCTTTGAGGCTGCAGTGCACTTTTTATGTGTCTTCTCCCCTTTGTCGCCATCTTTTGTGCACTGTGGTATGGTCATGTGCAAAACGTGTTGCCGTCCCGCTGCGATGAGAGACCTCTTTTATACACCAAGCAGAAGATAGAGAGTGAAATTATTTGAGTTCAAGTCAAAGCAGCAGCTTCAACACAAGCCAGAGATTTTATGACTTAGATCGTGAAATTATTCTTTGGGGTCATCATCAAGCAATCTTATCACATCTTCTTTCTCAGGGTTTGCAAAGAAGCCGCCCAATAGTATGCATCTTTCCATTCCATATCATCAACAATCGAACATTCGAGATTTTTTGTTTCATTTTTAAAACACCAAATCCACTTTTTATACCAGGGTATTTTCTCTCCTCTCCGCTCAATGAGCCTCAAGACAAATGTTTGCTTTTCATCAAGGTTCAAGTTTGATGAACGCCATGCCAAGTGACCTACTTAGCAGATGTTCAAGAAATCTGCATTTTGCCCTTTTCCAGACGTAGATGCAGAATTATCGACTCTTTTATCTCAATCACTCAGTCATCATTTGAGAATGAAATATTTTTGGTCCTGAATATTGATCTTATTGACAATTGTAGACAGATATTTAATTTGATGTTCGGTTTTTTTCATTTGGCCACCACATACGTTCTATCAACTGCCAAAATGGTTAAAAAGTAAAAACCACATTTCATTTCTGTTTGAGTGGAGTTGCGAGGACCAGTTGCGAGGACCAGTACTGGTCCTCGCAACTCAGCATCCTTTGCATATACTATTTTTACTTTTTTTGTTGATGGTGATGGTCATTGGTCAAGCCAAGAAGGTTTTGAATCTGTAATTTTTCTCTGCATTTTTTTCTCATACAGATTGTACAGATTGCAGGATTCTAATTTCTAAGCCCAAAAGGAAAAAGTGATGGCCACAATTTGGCATGAAAGTATAGTCAGGGATTCTATGATATACTTTGAGTTTGAAATCTGTCAATCGTGTCCCAATATCAATAGCAGTTTTTTCAAGCAGTTGACCCATTTTTCTGGGGTTCTGGGGCATATTGCACTCTGGCCACTGAAGATTTTTTTTTTCATGTAGGACAGTGAGTTCAGAGTTCTTCACTTTATTATAGCAGAGCTGTAACAGTAAACAAAAGATAATCGGGGTCCCATCTGTGCACTGAGGACACTAAACTGCATTTTTCCTCGGTACGGTAGCTAGCTCTTTTTGAACGTGACCGCTGCTACTACCTTACCTCCTACACAAAATGACCACAACACAGAAAACTTATTAAAATGGACCATTCCTTAGTGAGGTAAATTGCTTTTTCACACTACAAGTTGTTGTTTATATGAGCTTTGAGTGCGGGTAAAATGGTGAACAAATAACCTGTTGTGTTGGGTCTAATATTGTTTGCCAAAAACTATCCTGTAAAACAATCAGTTTGTTTTTTAGAACCAACAAATGAAAATGGCTCAACTTTCAAGTTTCATGTGTTGTAGAAATAGAGAATGGTGTTTTGGAATTTATTCTATGGAAGATGGGGAGCTATGTAGGATGTCAGTCAGGGGGGACCGGTGCAGTGGTGGAAGCACCATAAATTGGCTGACATTTACTGACCATTCATTACTTGTTAGCAATTGAATTTTCAAACGAAATGTCTGTAGAAAAAAAGGAAAAAGATTTCAAAGCTTTATTTTTGTCAAAAAAAATTTCCCTTCCTAACCTTTTTAGAAACAACAAAAAGAATTACTTTTACCTACATAAGTTTACTGTCTAATAAAAGGTAGGTAACAGGCACCCAGCAATCAACATACCTACCTACCTATGAAGGTAGTAGTGAAGATTTTAGAAGAAGAATGCACAAAACATAATTGGAGACTTTTCAAGTTGCCAAACAATTGTGTTGTGGCCAAATATCAAGCAGAAGTTGATCTACCTAATTAGTTATGCCTCAAATTCTCTAGGAGACACAATCATGCAATCTGAGACATAGGAATTGCGTCATTATTAGTTATTAAATAGTTAATCATTAGCAAAAAAACCTACATACAAGCTTTATTACCTTATAAAGGCTAAAAGAAAAGACTGTACAATTGTACATTGCAAAAAGGCTGGTCTCAGCCTCATTTCCCTTTGACATGTGCTCCATTGCACCTCCTTGACCCCAGACCATAAAAGTAATGCTATTGCCAAGAAGAAGACATGAATACATTCTGGCTGGTCTTCAGCTAATTTGCGATAAAAATGCCACCCCTCTTTGTCCTCATTCCCTGAGAATAATGCATTTAGATGATGCATTTTCAGCCTTTTTCTCAACGCTTTTATCGCCAACTCCGTTTGCAGCTTTGCAGGCTTCAACCATTGCCAAAATTCCCAATTTCAGGTGTATGTGAGTGCAATTTTGACTTGATTTATAAGCCCCCCCAAAGTGTTTGAAAATAGCAAAAATAGTCTTCTTTTTTATAAAAGAAACAAAAATGCTCTAGAGGCTAGAGACTCTCTATAGTGTGTCCTTGATTTAGCGGAAGCACTCAAGATTTGGTAGAAAGTCAATGAGGTGCTCACGGTGCTGCTGCTGTCCATTTGCATCACCCTGCCGCCACTCATTATATAGTGGGATTTTCGAGGTTTTTCTCCCTCCTCCACCCACATATGTTTTGTCCTTTTACTTGTATTCTTTTCTCTTGATTGATTTAGAGGAGAGAGAGAGCGAGGGGAGCATAGCATAATAACAACTATGGCATCCATTATATCAGCAGTAGCATCGTTGTTTTTGCCTCAGTTGCTATGAACTTCCGGTAGTCAGAATCGTTTTTGGCTTTACTTTGGAGTCGAGTAGGGGGCAATGAATCAGAGTCTACACACCAGTGCTGGATGATGGCAATAATAATCAGCACACGCATAATAAGATCACTAGAGCATTAATTTGATGATCATTTGATGGTTGTAATATCACGCAACCTGCCACAAAAAAGATTGGTAAGAACTAAGAAAGCTGAACCTCACAGTGGTTTGAAAATGACTCAAAAGTCACATAACTCAAACTCAGCTCATATTGATGACTTGATGTGATTTTTGAAGGTCAGTAGCAGGCAAATCAAGCAAATTGGTATAGAGCCTATTGAGATTGACGCTTTTATTCAAGCCTCACAATTTACAAAAGAATAGTGTTGCAGCTGCCTGAGAGTGAGCGAGAGAGTATTCCACATTTATATTTCTAGAACATGATTGTTGGGACACCCTGTATGTAGTTAAGTCGTCTGGTTCATAAGCCCCATTGACTTGCTTATTGCCATCATATTACAAAATGCATTTCTACCAAAGAAAAACAATTTCGACCTAAATAGTGAAGGGCTATCATTTAAAATTTCCTCGTAAAAGGGTTTATTGACCATCCATAGTTTTTCAACAAAAAATCAAGTTGGTTTTTGAAAGTCGATAAGAAAAATACGCGTCAACTTTGTTCTGACTCCCTGTCCATCATCAGGAGCCAGAAAAAAGTTGAATTCGAAATGAGAATATGACGAAACGCAGCATTGTTCCAACTTCCAATGATTCTCCTCGTTGATCTAGCAGTGTTTCTACCATTATTATCATAACCTCTGTGATGTTCCATTTTTTGAATGCCAATAGAAAGGGGAGGACCACAGAAATAAGGCTGGGAAATCCATCAAATTTGTATTCTGCTGACCCAATTTCTATGCAAATCCAATTCAATTCGATTGGTTACAAAGTACATATAGTAGGGGTAAAAAGGGGGAGAATTGGAAAACAAAAAAAGAATACCTTCCTACATATTTTTTTGCTGATTCAAATCCAATTTCCACACATGCATTCCCATGTCTATCTAATACCTATTCAGATTTTTTTCTAGTTGAAAAAAATGTACGTACTACGTACATAATGTTTTATCTTATTCTTATGCAGGATTGGTATTAGATGAGAATAGCAAAACTTTTCTCCCTGATGGTTGACATCATGTTGAATATCCCCCCCAATTCGAAACCCACATCAACAGAGTTTTTTTCTATGACAACCAGTTTTCTCTCTCTTTTGTACGCTCGTTTTTTGCTCATTTCCACTTTCATACACACCAGACTCCATATTGTTTTTAAAATTGTCTCAAATGTCTCATTTCTGAGAAACAAGGCAAAGATTCATTTTAAGTTATTTTATGATAAGTAGTCCATCACATTCACCAATCATGTGGTTTTCCTCTTGAGGTTAATGATCCGATAAGATTGTAATATTTTTTTTCTGTCTGAGTGATGACAACAACACATGCTTGATAACATTGACGCCTCATTAAAGTACACAAAAAAGTGCTGTTTCCTGCCAGAATCTTCTGTCAAATGACTTGCGGTTGAGTTTTACCTGCATTGAAAATCATTCCTAAGGTTTTTAGTGTGAGCTGAAGCTCGTCGGGCTTCTACATTTTGTATTTTCTTGTTATTTAGCGATTTTCTCAAATTGGCATAATTATATGCCTTTTCCAAACTTTTTAAAACATCTTTCTCAACTATGGAATCATCAAATTCGGTTTTGACCTCAATCCTTTGTAACACTTGTAACAGAATATTCAAAGAAGCCTTTAGATTATTCTGAATATCTTTTCAAAATGGTTGCTTATTTCCTTTACTCCGCATTTGTCCCATTGCATATGAGTTTTATAAATTCTGGAAGGCAATCAAATCAATTAAGAATTATGTTCAAATAATGAATATCTAAAGAGTCCACCAATCATTAGTTGTGCATATCAGTGCAAGCGTAAGTACTAAAGCAGTCGATTAATCAGTAATTAATGAGTAATCTACTTCTTTAGTAAGTAGTACCGAGAAATTGATGTTTTGAACATCCAGCATTGACTCCACTTTTAAGCTGACATCTTTTCAACTTCATGATGATGATGCTGTGCTTTTGAAGAAAAGGTCTCAAACTGTGGAAGAATGCCAATGATCAGGCTGCTTCTATTTGAAGATGAATTGAAGCAAGAGAGTCATGCACAGTGGTTGAAATTGTCGATTTTAGTTTTTGAAAATAGTCTAAAACAATTCTTAATTTCATTTTAAAAGTGAATCATACAATACTACAAAGGTACAAATGATATCCAATCCAAACAAGTTTGAAATAATTGACAGCTTTGGATTTGTACAATTTTGACCAGTGTGCAAAGAGCCAAGCAACCTCATCAAAGATTCCATTAAAGTGAGAATTCGTCCAGTCATGATACACTAAAGTGTGAAGTCGTCTAGCCATAAAGATCTATCTCATCTCATTGGAAAAACCTCACCAAAATATTTGAGAAATAGCAATCGTTGCATTTTTTGAAGTTGTCAGGCGGTACAGGCATGAAAAAGTTTTTTCTTTTCTTTTTAGATTTTGTACATGAAAATTGCATTAAAAAGTTGTGCTGCTTTCTTCTTCTTCCTTACAGTGCTGCAAAGAAACTGCATACAGTAGTGCATCACTTTTCACGTCCCATAACAGCACATAGTACAGTAACAGCTACGCCTACTGGCTTTTGCCCTATGCAACTTTTAATGCTCCTCTAATGAAGTGTAAACTTTGATCAACTATTCATACAGAAGAAGACTTGCGCGCACACTAAGAACATAATTACAAGTACATACCTAAATATTGTCGAGGAAACTCGAGAGTTATTGATTGATGGACAAAATCTGGGCAAAGTATCTTTGATAAATCTACTGAAGAGTGAGACAATAGCTATAGCATAATTACTTGCGTTAAAAAAATGTTCCATTACCTACCGAATTACCCGGCACGGCTGCACAATTTTTTTACCACTGAGGGAGACAATTGAAGAGTCAGCAAAACGAAGGCATCTGTGGCAGTACTGAGCGAAGCGAGGTAGTTGCTAGATGTCCTGAATGTAATGCTGACTCTTCAATCGGCTCCAGAGGCTGTAAACAAATCGGGCTGCATGGCCGGGTTTGAGGTCGGTATAGGACTTTGTTACAAAACTCTATGGTGGTAGTGTTTTGACCGCTATTTTAGGTCCTCCAAGGTTTGGTATAACGATCTAATGCAGTTTTAAAAGGGATAAACGAAGTAGCGAGCGGTAAATATTACTGCCCTGGGAAAAAGCGATTTTTAGCGGGAAATCCGAAATTACTGCCCTCTAATAAAGGTGAATAATTGTTGTATAGGTAAACAAAAGTTTGTTCCTATATGTAAGAAATTGTCTAGGACACACAAAAGAAGCCAATGATGAGAACTGATAAAAACGAAAGCCAATTCTTTGTCTGAAATGGAATATAATCGAATCTTCATCGCACAATGGTAAAATCAACCTTTTGAGATTTGAAAAAGAATAACCCTCTAAAAAAATTGTACAACAAATAAAGTGAAATGTATATTTTAGATTTTTGGCGGAGCAAGATGTTTTCTTTTCGTCGCATATAGCGAAAAATACGTAGCATACTGCTACCACTGTGTATTTTGAAACTGTGCCACCTTTTGCCAAATGCACTACGATCCAATTGTGAAGAAAGGATGTGTGCACGTGCGTCGTGCAGCAGCAAAAGTCAAAAGTAGTCTTTTAGGAGCCAACCTATCATCTAGTTATTGATCCTAATTTTGTGCAAGATGACATTCTATGAGTATCTCAAAAAAGTTTGAAACATTTCATTCTATAAGCGCGAGCAAAGGCGAAAAAGGCATAAGATTATGTCAATTTGAGAAACTCGCTAAACAACAAGAAAACACAAAGATGTAGAAGAGCGCGCATAAAAACTGTTCCAGATTGCAGGATTGAATTTTAGTTTGGGTAGTTGTATGTTCTAGTGGCTGGCAAATTGACCCCAAGAGGTATCTGCGTTGGGATTTTTCTTCGTTGCAGAAATTCCTAATTTCCCTGGCGACCCTATTTGAATGTGCGCTGCTACTGCCGACCAGGTGAAAAATAACAGACCCAGCTCGAAATTCCACTGGGAATTTTGCCTCTACAACTACTACTCACGATTGAAAATGATGGTAGCATACGGGTCAATACATTCAAGTGACGCAGAGTATTTGTGGAAACACCCTGTACACATTTTTGGGGGGTGGTAGTGGAAATTCAGGCCATTGACTTTTTTGTATGTAGGAAACAGAAAAGACGGGAGGGGAATAGTATATGTAAAGTCACTAGAACTGCAGTCAGAGAATTTCCCCTACTTTCTGCGCTAGTGCCATCAAAGGATTAGTCTTTTCAAAATATTGAAGAAACCTGAAGATGAGAGGTAAACAGAGCTGGAGAAAGGCTAAAATGTCTCAAATAAAGACAATCTTCCCTTCTTGACCACTACTACATACTTCTTTACCAGGGGGAGAAAAAAAGACCAAAGGGGGTGGATATCCAAGGAAAAGTTTTGTCTGTGTAGACTGTAGAGAGAGAGGGAGAAGGCAATTTTCTGAGTCCCAAAGTTGGTCTGACAGATCTGTCAGTTTGTGGGAGACAAATCATTTGGATGAGGAGAAGCTGCTGCTTCTGTTCATAGCCTTGAATCTAGTAGTCGGAAAACAAATATTTGTGTGCACAGTGCTGCTGCTGCTAAGCTTAGTCTTGAGCGGCTCGACTATCGAAAGTTGGTAAGTCCTTTGTCAAAGTTTCGCCTTCATGCCTCCTTCTTCTGCTTTGAATAGAAACCAATTAGAATACTGAGCCAAACTCAAGGAGGAGTGGAACTTCAGGAACCACCGTGTAAACATTCTGGACATTCAAGGTAACGGTCAAAAAGGCCAATTTTCCATAGTTTTTTCGACTTCCAATGTCGTCACTTACCTTTACTTTGAAGAAGGAAACGCTTTTGGTTTGGCAAAGTCAGCAAGAAAGGATTGCCTAATATATCTTCCATTTTCTGTATAAGACAGCTATAATTCATACTAGTTATAATGAACTGCATTGGTGTCGGAAATATAGGAATTTTTGAACATTTACGGTCTTGTGAAATTTGTCATTGATAGTCTTACCCAGGTGTTGTCTATTTATTTTAGTCGATTGTCCCAATTTGGTCATTCTTGTATACCCACAAGTCTAGCAAATCATTAATACACTTTTGATAAATGAGAGGATTGCTTGGTGTAAATTAAGAAATAGAGCAAAGCCATAAATACTAATCAAATGCTATCACTCCACGCAAGCAAGGTAGAAGAAGAAGGATCATAAATCTGCTATCGAGTATATTACTGCACCCTACAATTGCTTACTTAGTCCATGTATACTAGGAGAACGCGCACAATACCACAGCCTCCTCAGACCTCAAAGAACATTAACCTTTACATTAAAAATGGAACAAAGCTAAAAGTGACGATAAACTCTCAAGTTTTCATCCAAAGAGCCAAGGAAATGAGGGAACTACTTACTTTTGTAATGTTTGCCAAGCTAATCCCTTAGGCAGCATGTCAACCTTCTTTTCACATTTACACCCCTATTCTCTCCTACGCCCATGCCCCATTGCCCCCCTTCCTCATTCCTCCCAATTCCTCCCTTTACTTATACTTGCCTGCCTGAAAATGGGAGCATATCAGTTTCCAACTACTCGACCTATACCTCAAAAATGAATGAATTTGCTGTCGACAATTCAGTTTAACTATTTAACCTTATTCAAAATTGTTTTTAGTAGAAGTAGAGTGATTTCATTCATGTCTTTAGCATTGATATCAATAGCCAAACTAACTTTATGCTATATGTGTTATCTTCGTCTTTTGTTTCATAACCCATTGTCTGTCTTTTTTTCTGATTTATGAGACGTGAAATATAACACCAATTCTTTTTCTACAGCTTAGAAAAGTGAATTAAAAAGATCTTCACCACAAAACTTTTTTACCGCCATCTATAAGGCGCGGTGAAAATTGTTTACAAAAAGTTTTTATGCCAGCAGCACTTCGTTTCTCATCTTTACCTACTATCTGCTAACTTGTGTTGCTGCTGCATGCAGTAAAAAGAACAAGTTGTTGTTTAACTTTTACCTTCGTTCTTAAAAAGCTTACATCTCCTCTTCTCCATTTTCAAGCTCTCCAGGCATCAGATTTCCGAGAACTACATGTACATAAATAAATTGTTCAATATCAAGAGCAAATCTAGATTTAAAAATCACGGCGCTTCCAAAGTTTGAGAACAATAGTATAATATGTAATAATCGTGCAGGTTCCAACGCTATATATTCTCAAGTCACTATTATTAGATCCCCTAGAATAGAATAAGGTACTTTTAGCTTTCAATTCTATTTGATTTGTAGATTGGACCAAATATCTGATGTTTGTTTGAACGGTACATCATCATCTTTCCTCTAACAAACTCAACTCTAAGCATTTTTCATGCTTGAGAACCCCTTTTGTTGCCAGGTTTCCTGATCAATTGAAAAGGAAGAAAGTCTCTTTAAGGGGAACGTGAAAAGGCATGTCCAATCAGCTTTGGGTCATGCTAGGAGCTCGGGCGGCGGCGGAGAGAGACTCTATTGATTTTTCCTTTAGTAAAAATCAATAAGAGACCATTAGCATCCAGACATGCTAGTAGATGTTCTACCATATCTTATGGGAAAATGGACACAAAAATTCGTCCATCATCACTAGACGACGACGGTGGTAGAAACTGGTTTTCCTTTACTGCCAGCCAAAGGAGACTCAAGACTCTGCCCAAATCTGTAAATGGTATCAGATCAATTTTTGCTTTGCATGGTTGTTATCAAGCATTTGTACATAAGTACTCGTTGTACAATACGAGGGGATCAGTGCTTATGAATGCAGATTAACCGAGATTAATGGGAACCCTCTTCCATTTCTCCATCATGATAAAATCTGTGGAAAAGGTATCGAATCTTGATATCCTTACCATTGACCTTTTATTCCTAATAAAGAAAGGCAAAGTACAATACTTTTTGGTGTATTCTGAATGGTGTTTGACGCGCATAGCTGGCGGGTTTTATTGATCGGCTGATGGCATATAGTGGTTTGCTGTGAGAGATGATGTGACCCCTTGATACAAATCAGCATCTGTAACGCCATAATTGATGATGATAAGGGTGAGTTTTAAAGGGGGAAGAGAATCAGGGTAAGATGTGGAATTATACTACAATTCATAAGATTGCTTTGCTATCTACTTCATACTATATGTACCTACTTGATATGATAGTACTTGAGCGAACATAAAATTCGATTGATGATGTATAGTAATAATACCGGAAGGTAGCTTCAGATAGGAAAACCATAAATTTTCAAAAAGGGAAATGACCTACCAACTTGAGCAACGCCTAGCAACATCATTTTTGTCACCCAAAAAAAAGGCCGACAGATGCAATTTAGATTGCAATAAGGGTCATCCATTGGTAGTAGGATGAATAATCAATACGCAGACTTTATCGATTTTTGTACACATATTCACGAACATCTGTAAGTTACTTCCTCAGGTTCATTGCTGGTATTTATTTGTGTGTTTGTCTGGTAATGAAAAAATCCTCCTTTTCAATAGGAATTTTTGGTGACATCTGGTATGCGACTACGGGAGTAGTTGTTATGCAGAGAGAAGCAATTATGCACAAAAATCAGAAGAAGAATCAGAAGTTCAATGTCCCCATCTCGAAAATCAACCCCCATTTTTTGCTGCTTGATGTCGGTTTGCTTACACAAAGTGTTTCTTTTTTGCTCGAATAATGTAAAGAAAATGTTATCTTTTCTTGTAGTGGATTGTCTGTTTGATTGTATTAAAAGACGCTTTAGTCCATCTTTTTTGGGGGGAGGAGTGAGAGATAAAAGGCCATGAGGAAATTGAAAGCCAGACAACATGTAGACGGACTTTAGCCAGCTGCTGCTCTGCTCTTATCTGTAGCTTTTCAGCATCAGACAAGTATTAGCAGAGTGAATAGCTAAAGCCCAAAAGTTGGACAGAAAACAATTTATGAGGACGTGACACACATTGAGCTCTTATTTGTAGCTGGGGCTAAACGGACACGAGGATGTAGTCTAAAACTGTAATAAAAGTAGGAAAATAAAGAGACAAACTGAAAAGCAGTAGCCATTCACCTAGTACCAGACAACAGACATGTCAATGTTGAGGAGAGAGAGGAGGAGGCCTAATGCATCATTCTCGTATGACACAATGGGAAACTTGGTCTCACACAATTTACACACAGGGGCCTAGTCTACTCAGCATCAGCAACTATTTTCCCACGAGACTTACACATCAAAGTGAAACATTTCTCTGAGTATATTTCCCTGATGATTTTTCAGAGGCTGCGGAGGCCGCTCGGTAGTAGTGCGCATTTTTTTTCAGGCCCTCTGCATTTCACTTGGGAGGAGACGAGAAAGGCCAGTGTGCGAGCAAAGTCAAAGTCTGTTGATGAAGGTTGCCTCCTTTTGAGGCTCTCTCCCTTGGTAATAGATGTGTCCCCTGTCCTGCTTCCCAGACACTGCCAGACTGGATCAATAGTATGTGTGTGTGCTCAAGTAATTGTCGTCTCTTCTGATCCAATAAGTCCATTTTTCATACAGCTTTTACATTGAGTCAGTCATTTGATGACGCATTTTCTTATCTCTTGATAAAATACCTAGACCAACAACTCGATTGATATTTTGGAACTAACCTTAAAAATCTCAATCGAAAAGGATTTGAGATGGTATAATGCTTGCTGCCCCAGTGTGATTGCATAAAATCTAATAGATCGTGAAATGCTAGAATGATAGTTACAAAAAAAGGCTTCAAATTAGACTGAAAAAAGACCCCGTCCGTTCGTCTGCTAAGCTAGCAGCACTCGGTTCTTTACGACCCCATCATTTGATTATAGTTCAATTACTGTGAGTGGAACTGCCACTGCAGTTTCAGCTAAAGAGGGATGAAAATGATGATACAAAAACTAAGGAGGATTCAAAACTTTACACATCACTTCTCAAGCTGGAAAATAGAGTCAAGGGGGTTTTAACAATCATCGCTTCCCTCCCTCCCTCTTTCTTTTAATATGTACATATTTTTCACATTTATCCATTTCACTAGCAGAAAACACTCGAGGTGTGGAGAAAGATAAGATTTACATGACCAATTTTCAACATAGACGAATTCATGCTACATAGTTGGCGAAAAAACCCCCCCTAAAACCTGTTTGGACATAAATTATTTTTTATTGATTCTCAAGCAACTTTGTGCATTCCTGTTGTGCAGGTTGAATTGGATTGATCACACACACTCCATGAGGTCAAGTATGCCAAAATCCTATTGCAGATTCCAGTTGATGTTCCAACTGCGATCTCCACAGCTCTAAATTTTCAACTATCAACCCCCAAAAGTTTTGCAGTGAATCAAACTAAGAATTGTCCATTGAGATAAAATGTAGGTAGTAAGTAAGTACTACTTGCAAAAATCTAGCTATTTTAGAGTTGTATAGCAAGGCAAAGTCTTTTAAAGTGGTCACGCTAGTTTTCTCCTTAGTGTCACTGGGCCTGCTGAGGCATGACATGAGCATGAAGCACACCATTTATGGACACACACATATAGTTTTTTCCTCCCTAGACTAAATTGGGTGGGCGTTGATACGTTACCAAGTTTTAAATATTTAAAAAACAAAATAAGTAGATCAATCTATTGCCGAACCCTTCCCCTCCTCTCTTCTTCTTGACCCCTTTCTTCAAATTACTGTTTAAAAAGTTGGTGACAAACATGACACACACAAAAGGTGACATGAAAAATTGGCCTCATTCTCTACACTCCCCCTTTTTTTCCATTCAACAATTGAAGTAGCTTGTGCTCTTTAAGGTAGCTGTACTCGAATTTCTACGTCAGATTTTGGACACCTACTTTGGGATTAACCATTTTTGGGACCATATTGTACATGGAATTGTAATGATGATGCAGATGTGGAAAAATCTCCATGTATACCAAGTATACAAGCATCATTAGTAAGATGATTATCATGGAAAACGAATGATTTCCTGTGAAGTCAACAGCAACACTAGAGTTCTACATACTTTTTTTTGACTTTTTTGGCTGCTACTACTACCACTGCAGTAGTAGTGCTACTTGTCAACATAACAAGGTAAAGTGTTCGTGACATGTCAACCAAAAAATAGTCCCTTTAGAATTCCACCTTTTTTGCTACAAAAATCCCACATTCCATAAGTTTGCTCAACACTAGAATTTTCTTAACTTTGGACACTTTGAAAAAAAAAACTGAAAAAGTGTGGGTAGGTGTCACAGTGTTTGGAAATATTTCAGAAAAGTCTCATTTTACAAGAGGAAAACGAGCTTCGTTTGCTGTCAAATGATTTGAATTTTTGCGCCAATAGTCAACATTAGAAACTAAGTACTCTCTACTGTGGAAAAATTGACATTTTTGATGATTTTTGAACTCTTTGGGTTTGTATTGTGCCTTTATGGTACCGTCTATATTTTTACCTTCTTATAAGTTATAAACGCAATAATTAGGCCTTGTTTATGACACCAGGGAAAGAGGGAATGAAGCGTTAATGACCATAATATTATAGACCCACATTGTCCTTGGAAAGTACATACATTTCTTTTTTAGAACAAAATCCCAGGACACCCCCAAAAGCTTTTGATTGCAAAGGGAATAAAAACCAACAGATCTTTCTGGGCTCTGCTGCAGTATTTTTGATGTCAAAGAAAAAGTATGTTCAGCTATTTTGCAGATCCGACCGTCCCCCATGAGAAGAATGTATTTTGGACTTTTTTTGACATACATTTCAAAGTTACTTCTGCATTCAGCAGTTTGACACTCTCTTCTCACCTAAGTACTTTTCTTGGACAGAAAATAAATGATAGACAAAGGCAGAAAGGAATTTTGGTTAGTTTTCCCTCCAAAAATCAATCACTTGGTCTCTGCCTGCATTGTTGTAAACTTTTCCAAATAGTCTTCTGTTTTTGAGGGAAAAAAAGTTGGGTAGAGGAACACTACATATACCAAATGTAGGCTAATGTGATGCAGGAAGACCAGGAACCCACAAACTTTTTTTTGATCAAATATCCTTGATCATCATTTTTGCAGTCAGAAAAATGCATTTTCTCTTTATGTAGTTTAGTAATTGATTTTGCTTGCTTGGCTCCCCCCTTTGAGAACCCCCTCTGTAGGTTAGAATCATTAGCAGATTTGTGTGAGCGATGGAAAACAAGTGGCCAAGTGAAGAAGAATCATGACAGATACAACCTTCTTATGAATTCATTTCACTCACCAGCGCAGCAAGGCATCAGTCAGTCTACTGCAGGCAGAAAAACAAAGAGGTGGAAGAAAAACAATCAGAAGCACATAATTTTCATGTCAAAGAACTATTCACCATTCTTCTTTAAAATACCAAGGCTAGTTGTCATCAAATATCCATTAAACATCCCAAAATGAGATAATCAAACTTGAATAAACTAAACAAACATGTAGTGCCTTTCTTTTCTGAAAGAAATGTTGTCCTACTCGTCTAATAATTGCAACGTTCTGATTAATTCTCAAGGCATGCTGATTAGTCTCCGTCTCTGCAGATGAAGGAGGCTATGCAGTATGCAAATGGCATCTTTCAGAATAGTAGTAGAAGACTGTAATTAAGCTGTTTTGATGACATAGCCAGAAGGAGGAGACAGGAGCAGTGCACAACTAAATACTAATGGAAAGATTATACAATTTTCTATTTGCAAATATCTTAAAAAAGGCTCAGGTAAATACCGAGATTAAAGGCATTACAAACCTTAGAGACGACGCTACTGCTGAATTTAAATTTTGCTACCTTCACCAAGTTGAAAATAATCCGCCATTTTTCTGCACTTTTGCACTTTTCCCTGGAATGCCAGAAAAAATAAAATAAGACCAAAGTGAAAGTTTAAAACTAGAAAGATACCAGCCTTTTCTCTATAGAGTTTTAGCCCTTTGGTATGCCACTTATCTCAATGGCTTGATAAGAAGGTACAAGTAAAAGTGTGACAAGCTGCAGTAGCTTTTTGACACGTTTTGTTTTATGGCAAAACAAATATTGATTTAGAAATGTGCATCAGAGTAGTCGTGATACATTTAGTATACTATATGACCAGTTTTCCAATATTCCTTTTAGATAAAATCTACTGCTGATATGTTCTTGCCTGCGGCCATTGCTTTGCCCCTTGACTACTGCTTTTAATTAAAGACCACTTAGAGGGATTGCAGGAGGCCTGGAGGCAGAAATCGTTAAAGCTCTTGTTGTCAACACTGGATTCTACTACTAGAATCATCTCAACCTATAGGTCAATAAAGTCATGTTGTAAAGAGAAATAGTGGTCACTGCTGTACATTTTGCTAACTAGTTAGAAGAGGTGTGCACCTTTTTGGCCAGTACAGCTAGAGGAGAAGCCGTTGTTTGCGTGCAGAATAATCGTATCATCTATGCCATGGGGAGCTGCTGCAATGCTACTGCCACATCATGGCATGATGTTGATAGTAGAGAGGATTTTAGAAACCCATCATCACTAAATATAGGGAATCTCTTTTTCTTCTTTGTTTTTGAAAACTATCTACGTTTTTCTCTTATGTGTTGTGTCTTGACTCTTGTTGCAAATAGTGCATGACCAAGTTTGGCCTCCTCTTCTCCCCCTTCTTCATCATCTGTGAGCTTTGCTTTATGGGTTTCATTAGGTCATTAAAATCTTGAAATACTAGAAGTCTCTGCTTTCTGAAGGGAGGATGATAAAATTCCATTTTTAAAAGAGCTGAAACTTATGCCTTCAGGCGATAGATCCTGACAACATTGTTGTAAGCCTTTGTGCTCTTACTTTCTACTATAGAAATTTGAAAGGCTTCTGCTCCTCCTTTTTTCAAGACATCAACAGACTTTGAGGTAAGTCGGGGTTTCAGAACTGAAGCAAAGAAGGCCAAACTGTTGAAGCTTAAAATTAGTTTGCTAACATATCCTTGCCGAATGTGCTTCAAAGTGCAACATTAAGAACAGTTGTGTCAGATTATTATCCTGCTGCCTTGTATAACTCTTATGGTTTGCCCCAATAGACTTGTAATTTGTGATGCAGCAATGCTTCTCCCTCAAAATTGCAAAACTTTTCCTACCTAATATTCTACTAGTACACCAGTAATCTAAGTCCTAAGACAGTCTTCCTTGGGGGAAAGTTTGCACCTTCTAAGACATTTTCTGCAAAGCTGATGCAGATTTTGCCAGCAAACAAACATAGTAGTAGTGTGCCTTATACCGCCTCCTTTCTGCTGCTTCAAATATGTAGGATCACATTAATGATTCAACGTTTTGGCTCGCTGCTCGCGGGACATCCACTTTTGCGGTAACGAATATTTCAGGCCCAATTTGCACCCTTGCCCGCTAGTTACCCGTGGATTTATACTCCTCTCTTGAGCGTTGTTATAGTAAGGCAGTATGTAGAAAGTTTTCCTTCTTCTTCTATTCCCAACTCAATGATACATTTTCAAAGAGGGGTAAATGAAAGAGCTTTCCTAGACACCGACGACGACACAAAATCTCAAGAGGGCAGCTTAGATTTTTGGCAGCTTTCTCCCCCAAACTTCTACGGCCAATGTAAAAGAGTTTTTGTCAAAGCTTTCTTGATGAGTAGTATGTATGTAGTAGCAAAAGAACTATGCTTCGTTTTCTTCAATGTTATCGCTCTTCATATTCTTCTTTCTCTTCTCTCGCCATTATTAGATTGATGGATGAGGACGTAATCATTCCCCTAGCTGCAAAGTAAGAGAGAAAATGTCGTCAATATAAAAGAACGTTGCGTATTTTCTTCCCCCTCTTTTGCTCTTCTAAAGAAGAAGCGACGTGATTCACTCCTATAAATGGAGAAATGTTCTAATCCCAACGTCATTGCCAATGTTGCTACCAACCGCTCCCACTGGTACAGTAGCAGAGTACTGGACAATATAGCCATGGTAGGGGGGAACCCGGGAGGACAGTTGTCTTCTTTCTCTGAGTTTTCACCCAAAAATACATATGATAGTCAAAATCCTTCTGCTTTGGTATTGGGGGAAGAAAGAACGGCAATGAAATCCACATCATCGTATGATGGTATTCGGTGGTATAGTATCCCCTTTAAGGTTCTTTTCGCTCGATTTCTTTCTTGTCAGACCTCCTCTCGCCCATAGATCCGACAGTAAGAGAACAAAAAAGGAGGACAGAATAAAGGCTCCTCAGCCTGATTGTAAATCCGCGAGTAACATAGGCATCAAAGGCTGAACAACCGCTGAAACAAGGAGATTTTGATAATGCTTTTGTTTGTAGTCTCGTGAAAAATATCCCAAGTATTTTTCAGCAGGCGTTGAGGCAATGTCCATTGACATTATCACCCAAGACATCTTGTTGACAATCGTTTTGACGGAAAAAATTTCAACCGCCAATGCAGCAGTTGTGCGGTCATTCTTATTATTCCGCGCTTTGTTTCTATTTTCTGCTGCAGGTAGAGCTGAGCGCTTCTCAGTTTTTCAACATCGTTGCCGTCGGTGGTACGCTGAGACTGTGATACGGCGCCGGCGGGTGCTTCTCCCGCTGCCGGCTGCCCTCTGTCGCCGCACTCTCGTCTTATTTCTCTCCAGCTTAAACAGCTGCTGACTCACCAAGAGGGCGCGCGCTTTGTCGCTTTTCTTCTTCAGTGTTTGCCGGACGGCCAAAAGCCAGACAACCCCCTGCAAAACAATAATGTGACTGCCAAAAATAAATTGAAAGATTGTAAAGAAACATGGCTAGACACAAATCCAAACCCGGGTTTGATGCCCGGGAATGGACCCAGAAGAGAATTCATTCAGTCCTACTTCTACTCTTATTTGTTCTTCCCTCATCATTGTGCCAAAGTCTCGAAGTTGGCTTAGAAAATGAAATCCTTGACGATCCTCTGGAGTACGACTCCTCGGGTATGGTCTTGGCCTTCACCCAAGAAGTGTACGAGGTTGTGATCCCCGAGAATAGCATTGGCAAAGTGTACGCCGTGCCCCATGATCTCAATACCAAAATGGGCATTGCCTTACCAATTCAAGTGACAAAGGGCAATAAGCAAAGCATCAGTGTCAGATTCCGGATCAAGACAGGAGATGAAGACAACTTTTTCAAAGCCGAAGCTGAACGCGTTGGCGATTTTGTCTTTCTTTTGATCCGGACTCGTACCAACAGTGTTAACGTTCTCAATAGAGAACGTCGAGACGCCTATGAGCTTGAAATCCGTACTCGTGTTCGAGACAAAGACAACCGAAGACTGAAAATGGTTCATGAAGCCACTACTGTTGTTAGGGTGAGGGTCAAAGATGTCAATGACCTCGATCCCTTCTTTCAGCCTTCTTCCTATTCCTTCAATGTGCCAGAGGACACGCCATTACACCAGGTAAACAAAGCACAACACATAACCTAAAAAAGATCTGCATAAATGACGAAATGTGACACATGTTATTTTTTCTGGGAATTCATAGGTGTGTTGCCTTTTTTTGTCAGCTACATATTTCCCGACTTTTTTTTGCCATGCCACATTGCACACTTGATAGACTTGATAGACATAAAATTACCCCAGGCCTCCTCGCCTCCGCGGCATTATTTTTCTGGAAAATAGACAGTAGTAATTTGCAATTTGCAACAAAAGATTTGCCAAGGATTTTTTTTCTTTCTAAGTGGAAAAAAGGGTTTAAATATGAAATTTCAGACCCCTAAGAGGTTTAAAAAACTTGAACATGTATTTTTTCTTGCATTGCAGAGTGTGGGCCAAGTTCAAGCCGAAGACGCTGATAGTGGGATCAATGGGGAGATTTACTTCAGCTTGAAGGATCCCAATTCTCCTTTCGCGGTGGATCCAGTTACCGGCGTCATTTCATTAATCAGGCCGTTGTCTTATGCCAAAAATCCCCGCCACACCATTAATGTTGTGGCTCAAGATCGTGGCGCAAAATCCCGATTTGCCATGCGTGCACCAGACACCGCCATAGTTCAATTGTCAGTTCGTCAGGTAATTTCAGTGTTAAGAGTGATTGACAACCTCTGGATGCTGGGGATGAGGTTGGCTGCATCATAAGCGTGAAATTAAAAGCGCGCTCTAGAAGTGATCCATGATGATGGATCAGCGATGTCAACGTGACACATCTTTTGGGTTTTGCATTACTTTCCCAATTCCCATTTTTCCCCCTTTCTTAAAAAAATTGTTAATTACAGGTCAACCTTCATGATCCGTCCATCCAAGTGCACCATTTGCCAGAAGTGATAGAGCAATCCAATGCCGATATTTACGCCATTGTCAGGATTGAAGACCCAGACGAAGGCTACCACGGTCAAGTGGCCAGCTTGGAAATCATCGAAGGCGACCCTGAAGCCCACTTTCGCATCCGCCAACCATCCCTTGAGGATCCCAATGAGTTCAATATTGAGGTCTTGAGGTTGCTGGATCGTGAAATATCGCCCTACGGCTACAACTTGACGTTAAAGGCCATCGATAAAGGTTATCCGCCGCGCACGGCTTACAAAGAAGTCCATGTCCGATTGGCGGATTTGAACGATCACGCTCCCATCTTCCATCAAGAAATCTATGAAGTCCGAGTCAACGAAAGTGTGCCTAAAGACACTCCGATCCTTCGGCTCAAGGCCACTGATGAAGACGAAGGGGCCAATGCCCGAGTCAGCCTAAGCATTGTGGCCGGCAACAGGGATGGTCATTTTCGCATCAACCCTAAATCTGGTCTGCTTTATGTGGATAAGCCTTTAGATGCGGAGGCCAAAGCAGCCTTTAGCCTGACAGTTACGGCCTTGGATCATGCCAACAGTGGAATGAGGAAACAAAGCTCTGCTAAAGTCCGCATTTATGTGGTGGACGTTAATGATAATGAGCCTCGCTTCAAAGATGGATTCTATAGGTATGGAATACAGATTACAGAGAGACAGTTTTAATATCCTTCATGTTTCACACTATTTTTAGGGAAGTGACGTTCGAGGAAAACAAGCCAGCCGGTTCTCACGTCTATACTATTGTAGCTTATGACGAGGATACCGGCGAAAATGGATACTTGTCCTACAGCATTGCTAATATAGACGACGACACTGACTTGAAACTCATGCCGTTCGAAATTGACGATTTCTCCGGCGTGATTCGTAGTAAGCGACTTTTGGATTACGAGTCTGACCAACGTGTTTGGCACTTAAAAATAAGAGCCAGCGATTGGGGTACTCCATACCGAAGACAGTCGGAAATGAGGCTGACCATTAGACTTTTGGATATCAACGATAATCGGCCTCAATTTGAAAGAATCGGATGTGTTGGCACGCTTGACCGGGACCTGGTCAATCCTGGAGCCGACATTTTCACATTAAGTGCTTTGGATTTCGACGCTGGAAACATCATCAATTACCGCTTCGTCTCCGGCAACACTGATGGATGTTTCAGTTTGGACGCACATAAAGGATCTTTGACAGTGATGTGTGATTTGAGGACATTGCCAATGACATCCAGAACACTCAATGTGACGGCCACTGATGGCCAACACTTCTCGGATGTCACACCAATAGTCTTGAATTTCAAACCAAAGCAAAGACAACAACAGCAGCAAAACCAGTGGTTTTTGCAGCAAAACAACAATGCTGCTGATGCAGGAGTGGATTTTCAGTGCCGAGAAACGGATGTGGCTGCCAGACTCACTGACCTGATGGCTAAAGCTGAACGCAACAATCTTAGAGTCCTGACTGAAGATCAAGATTTTCATTTGAGCTCCTCAGCTTTACCTAACCGCTTTGGAACCAATGTACACCAACCGGAGATTAGGGATTTACCAAGTGAAATATCTGTACAAGAAACAGCATCTGTGGGCACCAAACTTTTAAAAGTAAGAAAAACATTCTCAATGTATATATGAAGATAATCACGAGTTGTTTGCAATTAAGGCGCCAAAGTTGCTGACAAGTGACATATTTATCTCGCGCATAGAACTCATATTAGCTGACTCTTAGATTTTCTCACAGCAGGCCATTTTGAACAATTGATTTATGTAAGTAGTTTAGGGCACTTGTTCCGTTGATAATGACAGCAACAAGAGGTTGGCCACAATGAAAATACTTACTGAGCTTTTCAATACTATTGGAATGATTATGTACTTGACTGCTTGTATGTACATACATATTCTTGTATCGGTTTTTTCGTTTTGTTTTTTTACTTTTCTTTTTGACCTTGAACGGTACTTTTAAATGTAAGAAAATAATCGTAATTATGTGGTCTAGGAAAAGATTAATTGTCACACGCGCAGTATTATAGAGCCACGCTCATGTTCTTCTCCCCAGTCCCCCCTAGAGGATTGGGTAAGACTCCCCACCGAGTCCCTTGATAGAGTTTTTTTTCTCTCTTTTAGAAAACAAAAATCAAAGTGAATTCTAAATGAGCTATATTCAACTTGTGATGAAACAAGACTGAAAATGAATTTCAGTGCTGACCGCGAGCATGCTACTAGAAGTCGATAAGTTTGTGAAAATGGCGAAATTATTGAAATAAAATGCAATAGTCAAAGTCAACCAAGACCGACTTATCAACTTCTAGGACCGCGGAGCGCCATAACATGCTCGCGGTCAAAAAGGAGAGACGAGTCATTGACTCCAAAAGGGCATATTTGTCGTCTTCGTCGTTCAGCTTATGTTGTAAATCAACCTCAATTTGTTAGCTATTCATCGAGGAAGATTGCATGATGCGTGAATGACTGTAGCTTAGTCCCTTATCTCTCTCTCTTGCCTTGTCATAAAATCGGAAAGAAAGTGTCAATAGACAAAAATATCTTTTTCAACATGATTCTGAAAGAATATGCAATAGTACTGACGTAATCTGTATGGGTTCTCTTATTACTACAATTAATGAGGGGATCGAGACAGAAAGGAAGAGAGGATGAAAGGGGATTTTTTTTTTCTTCTTCTCGCAATTGGCAAAGGGATTAGTATTGGGAAGAAACTAATGCTTATAACCAAACCGTTTGAGAACCACCCAAACTGGTACCTAAAGTTGCTGAAAAAAGGAGACTTTATTGATTTATTTCTTTGTTGCTGATATTTTTGTCTCAATTTCAGGTGAATGGTCATGATCGTGATCATGGTTTCAATGGAGAATTACTATACGTCATTTCGAATGGTGACTATGACTCAGTGTTCAAAATCGACACCTTAACTGGTGACCTCTTCATTGATGCAGCCTTAGATCGTGAAAAGACCAGTGACTACCTCCTGAACATAACTGTTCAAGATCAAGGTGCACCTATGATCAAATCCACATCCTCTTTGCTTCATATCATTGTGGAAGATGTCAATGACAATGCGCCACAATTCATCAAGTCTACCTTTTCCTTCTTTTTCCCCGAGAACACTCCCAAAGGTACACCTGTGGTCACCCTCAATGCCACTGATCCAGATCTTGGATTAAATGGCCATGTCACCTACTTTTTGGAATCCTCCTCTGCCGCCCAAGATTTCAGTTTGAATCCTTTGACCGGTTTACTTACTGTCGCCTCTGCTTTGGATCGGGAAGCCAAAGAATTTTACGATTTGACAGTCAAAGCTGTTGACAGTGACCCGGTGTTACCCTTGGCCTCCTACGCCGTGGTCCGCGTCCGCGTGTTAGACGTCAATGATGTTGAGCCGCAATTCACAACTCAAACCTACAAATTCAAGGCTCGTGAAGACCTGCCTCTGGGCACAGTGATTGGCAGTGTTGAAGCATTTGATCCTGATTTGTATCAAGGTGGATTGCTCAAGTACTACCTGAAGCACGACGAAGATGATCAGTTTGTCATTGACGAAGTCTCAGGTACTCTAAAAATCAAGCGTTCCTTGGATTTTGAGACCAAACAGATTTACAATTTGACTGTCCAAGCTACCGACGAAGGCTCGCCACCCTTGAGCAGCTTTGCTCACATACGCATTGAAGTCATCGATGTGAACGAGAATTTACACCCTCCCCGATTTGAGACTTTTTTCGTGCGAACAGCAGTGCCTGAAAATATGCCTCTGAGGAGCTTGGTCATTCAAGTCCAGGCTAGTGATATGGACGCTTTGCGTAATCCCGACTCAGAAGATGCACGGGTGAGCTATAGCATCAGGGGTGGTGATGGCCTGGGCGAATTTTACATTGATGCTCAAGATGGCAGTATCAAGACTTTGGCAGTGTTGGATCGTGAGGTAAAAAATTCCTACTGGTTAAATATCGTTGCTGAAGACCATGGAGCGGTGCCTTTGGCTTCCAGACTTGATGTCTTTATTGAAGTGCTTGACGTCAATGATAATGTGCCAATGACAATGAAACCAGTGTATAGTCCAAACATTCTTGAAAATTCCAAAGCTTGGCAACCAATTTTGCATTTGGAAGCTTTTGATGCCGATGCTGCTGCTGATGAAGTTAGCATTACCTTTGATATCATCAGAGGCAACCCCCAGTCATTGTTCAGCATTGATAAGGCTTCTGGACTCATCACTACTACTACAAGAATGCTGGATCGCGAAGCCCAAGCTGAACATGTCCTTGAGATCTTGGTCAGTGATAATGGTAATCCGTCTTTGAATTCAACGACTCGAGTCATTGTCAATGTCCTGGATGAGAATGACAACAAACCTGAATTCCTTGAACGCTTTCAAAAAGTCACCTTATTAGCATCAGAAGAATCAGAATCGATGCTGACAATGAAACCAAATGACATTCAAAATGATGACAATTCCATATTTCTTTTGGACAATGACCCTAACGGTAACTTGACATCGTTAGATGCCAACATGCTCGAAGACTTTGATCTTCAAGTACAAGAGAATGACGAGTGGGAAAGTTTCAAAGAGAGTGAGTTGACCAAAGAAAACCCGCTGTTCAGGCCTTTAGCCTACGACCGTGACCAAGGCTCCAATGGTAGATTACACTACAGCCTCAAGTCGTCTGCTTCAGGATTGTTTCAAATATGTCCATCCACTGGTATTGTCTACTCAACGCGGGCCTTGACAGATCCAGAGGCTGAGTACGAACTTTTGATCAAGGCCACTGATCAGGGCCCCAAAGGCCTTTTCAGTCTTAGCCGAGTGTCGTTGGAACTCATGGCCAATGACAGAAATGAATCCAAGCATCCTCCAAGAGTCCTGGAAAAATCCTCCAGAGTGCAACTCTATGAAATCGATCCAATTGGTCATTTAGTCAGCTTGGTTGTTGCCGATGACAAGGATGGCGATAAGCTCTTTTTTGCCATCACCGAAGGCGATCCTCAACATGACTTTTATATTCATCCTGACAAAGGTAACCTGGTTGTTGCTTCAAAGTTGGACTTTGATCGAAAAAACTTTTACAACTTGAGCATTAGCATCACTGATGGAAAATTTGTCACTATGGCATATCTCAGTATCGACATCTTGGAAATGAATACTCAGAGACCCAGGTTTGAGCAAGAAGTCTACAAGGTTGAAGTTAACGAGAATGAAGCCATAGGATTTATGGTGACCAAAATCAGTACAATTGAGAATGATGATGAGGACCAAGAGGATGGTGATGACAATGTGACTTTTTCTTTACATGCTGCTCAAAATCCATCAAGCTTTCAATTTTTTAAGATCCATCCAGACACTGGTCAAGTTAGTCTCCGTGATTCTTTAGACATGGAACGCATGCAAGATCATGTCCTGATTATCGGCATCAAAGATAAATCCAATGGCATGGACAACTTTGCCAAACTCCTCATACACGTTTTGGATGACAATGATCATGAACCTAAATTCATGGCTGATATCATTCAAACGCGACTTGCTACTAATGCTGATTTGGGTTCCTCGGTTGTTCAAGTTCAAGCCTATGATGGAGACCACGGATTGAATGGAGAATTGCGCTATTCCATTGCGCATGGAAACAAGGATGACACTTTTGTAATTGACCCTGTGATGGGTAATGTCATCTTGGGTAAGATGCTCGACCCATTGGAAACTGAATTCATGCTGATGGTTAAAGCAACTGACCAGAGTCTTGATGACCATAAGAAATCAGCTACTGTTCCTGTTCACATTCTGGTCACCACTGGCCAAGATGTTCCACCCAAGTTTGTTCAAGACCATTTTTCAGTTGAAGTCCGCGAAGACTTGAACAAAGGTTCTTTGATTGTCCATGCCGAAGCTGATGGCAATAGTAAACTTTACTATCAAATCAAGGATCATCCAGAAGAACTGTTCAAAGTCAATCCCAGCACGGGACACATAGTCAATCAATGGTTGATGGACTTTGAACGTCAAGATTATTACAATTTCTCTGTAGTGGTGAGCAATGCCCTGGGCACCAAAAATGAAGCATTTGTTGAGGTATACGTGCTGGATGTCAATGACAACCGTCCGACATTTGAAAATTCGACCTTTATGGGACATATAAGTGAAATGGCTTCCATTGGCAGCTTGGTTTTAAAGTCAGAACTTCATCATCATCCACTTGTCATCAAAGCTAAAGATCAAGACTCTGGTGTCAATGCTCTACTCTCCTATGAAATCCTTAACGCGGAGGCCAAAACATTTTTTGCCATTGATGAGTCTACTGGTGCAATAAGAAGCATTGCCACTTTAGATTTCGAACGGAAACAAGGTTTCGAATTTGAAGTTAGAGTCTCGGACAGAGGATCTCCTCGGTTAACGTGTGACTCCACTACACGAGTGGTCATTGCCATTGACGATGAAAATGATTCACCACCCAAGTTCCTACCGGATCCCCAAGAAGTTGTTCTCCTCCTACCCACCTTTACAGGTGTACCCATTGCTCAAGTTCAGGCTCTTGATCAGGATTTAGGCTTGAATAATTCTTTGGAATATTCGATTTTAAGTGGCAATGAAGAGGCCTTGTTCAAGATTGACGCAGAGTCTGGTTGGATTCAAATGGCTAAGGAAACTACAAGGGTCAACCAAGGGCAATATCATCTGGATTTAGCAGTGACCGATGGCAAATACCACGATCGGAAACTACTCAAAATCAATGTGGACAAATCCGACAACTCTGGTTTAGCTTTCGCCAAAAGTCGCTACTTTGCATCCGTTCTGGAGAATTCAACCAAATCCGACGTACTTGTCATTGTCAACGTATTAGGCGCCGAGTTAAATGAAAATCTACGGTTTTCCATTTTGAATCTTGACCAGGACAGTGAGAACTTGTTTAACATTGGCGAAACTTCTGGAGCTTTGAAAACCACTGGTCATCCCTTTGATCGGGAGGTTCAAGACAAGTACGAGTTAGTCATTGAAGTCCGAAGTGAAGAAGCCTCCAGAGCCATTCCTCGAGTGGCCCATGTCATAGTAGATGTTGAAGTGCTTGACATGAACGATAATGCACCTACTTTTGTCAATTTGCCTTATTTTGCCATCGTGCAAAGATCCCAAAGTTCAAGAGACTCTTCCGTGATTAAAGTACATGCTGTGGATGTTGACCAAGGTCCAAATGGAGATATTTATTACCAACTAGTCAAAGGCAATGGTGAACTTTTCAGAGTGGGTCGGAAATCCGGTCTGGTTACTTTAAGAACGGACCTTACTAACAGTGACTACAAAGACAAGTACACATTGACCATAGCGGCTTATGATGGCGGGACCCCTCCTTTCAGTGCGGAGGTGGTAGTCGTCATCAAGATCGTTGACGAATCCGTACCAGTCTTTGATCAACAACTCTACACAACCATTGTCAGTGAAGACGTGGAACTGTTCACACCACTTCTAGCTGTCCAAGCTGACAGTCCCGCTGCTGAAACAGATGACCAAAACGGTAGACCTAACAAGCTGATATTTTCAATAGAAGCTGGCAATGAAAATGACTTGTTTCATATTGATCCTGACACTGGTATGATGTCCAATGTTGCTCACTTGGATTATGAGTCCAAAAGACATCACCAATTGCGTGTACGTGCCACTGACAGCATCAATGGTGGATACAGTGAAACCATTGTTTTGTTTGAAGTCCATGACGTCAATGATTGCCAACCTGTCTTTGAAAAGAGCTTATACAAGGTCAACATCTCTGAAGCCGCTGCCGCTGGCAGCCCCTTGGTCAAAGTCAGCTCTACTGATGCCGATGGTCCAGGAGACAACAGTCGTGTCGAGTACTCATTGATTCGATCCGGCAATGATTCCAAGGACTTGTCTTTGTTCAACATTGATGCTCAAACGGGGGAAATCACACTGAGAACCTACTTGGACAGAGAACGGAGGAGTCAACATTCTCTCAAGGTTCTGGCAATAGATCAAGGGGCAAGACCCTTGTCTTCCATTGCCATCGTCCAAGTCACTGTATTGGACACCAATGACAACGCTCCAGTGTTTGAAGAGGCGGAATACTCTGTGCGCTTGTCAGACCAGGCCAAGCGTGGTCAATTTGTAGCTGTGGTGCGTGCCATTGACACAGACGATAATGTCAATGATGTCCTCACCTACAGCATCACTGATGGCAATGCTAATCAAAATTTCAAAATCCAACCTACATCTGGTGTCATTACTCTGTCCAATTTGGGAGACTTCGATTTGACAAGCGCCTATAACCTCAACTTATCTGTTTCCGACGGCATTTTCTCTGCCTCAGCCAAAATGAGAATCAGACTTGTCTCCGCCAACTCCTTCACCCCAACTTTCGCCAAGGACACTTACCAGGTGGAGTATGCTGAAGGACAACCGGAAGGTGTCCGTGTTTGTGGACACATCAAAGCCATTGACTATGATCGAAGCGATTCAATGACATACTCCATCCAGAGTGACAATCTTTTGCAACTCTTTAGCATTGACAGTCTTACCGGCGAAGTCTGGAGTCGCCACATGTTTGACCGCGAGGCACGTAAAAACTACGAAATTCCCATTGTGGCTAGTGATGCTGGTGGTCGTTCAGGATTTACCACCTTGGTTGTCAACATCACTGATGTCAATGACAATAACCCAGAATTCGAATTGGAAGAATACAAGGCCAACGTCTATGCAAACCTTTCTTCCGGTTCACCCATCGTTCAAGTGCGAGCACATGATATGGACGCCGGACGCAATGCTCAACTTCATTATTCCATTTATAATGACAATGCTGAAGATGAGGATGATGGTGACGACAAACATATGGATTTGTTCAGAATTGATTCAGCCAACGGCTTGATCTCCTTGAAGAAAGATTTAAACCAAAAGGAGCATGTCAATCAAGTCTATCAATTTTTTGTGCGAGCTCAAGACCAAGGACTGCCTGTGCAATTGCATGCTGACGTTCCAGTGGAAGTCTACATAATGAGCCAACTTGATCGCCCTCCGCGATTTGTTAAAAGACAAGGCGGAGATAATCAATTTTACATACGTGAAAATAGGTAAAATATTTTGTTATTTTGCCCACTAAATTATTTCTAAAGTCCTTTTTTTTTGTAGTCCCGTGGGTCGTGTGATAACCCAACTGGAAGCCAAAATTGATGGGGACGACTCGGAAAGTCCATTGACCTACAAACTTGTGTCAGCTGCCTATGTTGACCAAGAGCTTTTTCAAGTGGATGAGGAAGGGCGTTTGATCATCTCCGGACGCCTGGATCGGGAAGAGGCGTCCAAGCATGACTTGACTATTTCTGCTGAGACTAAGACGAGTCCAACCTTAAACCAATATTTTCCAATGACCATCCAAATCCTGGATAGCAATGACAATGCACCTGAATTTCATTCCGATCCTTATGTTGTGTCCGTCAGTGAAGCTATTGGAGTCAAGACTGACATCGTGCAGGTCAAGGCGGATGATTTAGACTTTGGCAACAATGGTGCAGTACGATACAAACTTGAAGAGCAGCAGAATGGTCTTGGTAATCATCCGTGGTCTTCTTTGTTCAGCATTGACATGCATTCCGGATGGATCCAAAACTTGCAACCTCTTGATTATGAGAGTCAGGCCCGTCATGATTTGGTTGTCAAAGCCGAGGACGGTAACGGACTTTCTTCCTCAACCACCGTTCGAATTCATGTCCAAGATGTCAATGACAATCCTCAGCAGTTTTCTCAGCGACATTTCACTGCGGCCGTTAATGAAGGGGCCCTGCCAGGCACTGTGGTCATTCAATTGAACACCGAAGATGCGGATCAAGTAGCCAAAACAAGTGTTGATTTCTTCATCCGTGATGGAGATATTGAAGGAAAGTTTGCTATCAAAAGCAATGGTGAAATCTATGTCTCCAGACCCGTTGACAGAGAAAAACAAAGTGTTTATAAGCTCATCGTGGCAGCCTCTGATGGCACCTTTGTCACTGATGCCAAAGTCACCATCGAAATCCTGGACGACAACGATAATCCTCCAGTATGCTTGAAATCCTCATATTCCTTGAAGATTTCAGAAGATACAAATCCAGGATTCTACTTGACCCAGATTGAAGTAAGTGATGCGGATGAGGGGATCAACGCCAAGCAAGTTTTTGAATTGATTGGAGAACACTTTGAACATTTTGACATTGACCAAGAATCAGGGATCTTGCAAACCATGCTTCCATTGGACCGAGAAAAAATTTCCACCTTTCGCTTAAGAGCTCATGTTATGGATGCCAGCATGCCTGAATGGGAATGCTACAGTGACATCGTAATCGACATCTTGGACATCAATGATAACCAACCAGATTTCAGTCAAGATGTCTTCACCGCTTCCATGAGAGAAGATACGCCTTTGGGAGCCATAGCTACAAAAATTTACGCAACTGATGCGGATGCCTTGCCCTTAAACAAGAAAATCACCTACGATCTATTGGACACCTCTCAGTTCAACATTGACAGTCAATCCGGCCTTGTCAGATTATCCAAAGAACTTGACCGGGAAAAACAAGCTCTTTACAATTTGACGGTACGTGCCATGGATCAAGGATTGCCCCGGTTGTCTCAGGTGGCCAACTTGATCATTTTGGTCTTGGACGTTAATGACAATCCACCGGAATTTAGAACCCGAAAGTATTTTGCTTCTGTCAAAGAAGATGCCCTCACCGATGTTGTGCGTGTTCAAGCCACCTCCAAAGATGCTGGAGTCAATGCGGACATCACCTACTCTATTGTGGCTGGTAACGAGGCTCGCAAATTTGACATTCATTCCAAGAATGGAATGATTCAAGTCGTCAATCCTTTGGATCACGAGACAAGCAAGAACTACTATCTGACCATCCAAGCCCAAGACGGCGGAGATCCACCTTTGAGCAATCATGCCACTGTCAACATCACCGTCATGGATGTCAACGACAATGCTCCAGAATTTGCCCAAGTCTCTTACAATGCCATGATCAATGAAGCCGCCCTAAGTGGAGAAAAAGTGGCTATTGTTCGTGCCAATGATGCAGATCAAGGTGAAAATGGACAAGTGTTGTATTCCATTAGGAGTGGCGATCGCCAAAAGCAGTTCAGCATCGACAGTCATCAAGGTGTCATTAGTGTCAACAGTGGTGCCACTCTTGATCGAGAAATGATATCTTCATATGTCTTAGAAATCGAGGCTGCAGATCATGGTGTACCGGTCAGGTCATCTACCGTTTTGGTCAATATAGACATCACTGACGCCAACGACAACCCACCAGTCTTTGCTCAAGAAGATTACAATGTGTATGTGCAGGAAGACAAGCCTTTCGATTTTATTGTGGCCAGATTCAGTGTGACTGATGCTGATGACAATCCCAATGGGAGTCCATTCACCTTTGACATCCGAGCAGGAAATGAGGACAATGGATTTCGAGTCGTTCAAGATGGCACACTCCGAACTGCAGCCAAATTCAATCACCAAATCAAGAATCAGTATGTCTTACAAATCCGAGCCTTTGACAATGGTACTCCTCCTTTGTTCAGTGATGTCATGGTGACAGTCAATATAATTGAAGAGTCCCAGTACCCACCCATTGTCATTCCCATGAAAGTCGAAGTCAAGTCCTACCTGGACGACTTTCCAGGTGCCTTAATTGGTCGTGTCAAGGCTAATGATCAGGATCCATATGATCAGCTGACTTACGATTTGGTTCAAGCGGACAACGAAGCCGGAGGCTACAACGTCTTTGATATCGACCACTCTAAGGGTACTATCATCGCCTTGGAAGGGCTGGACGTGGGGGTGTACACCTTGAACATCAGCGTCAGTGATGGCAAATTCACCTCCTACGGTGAAGCTATTGTCACGGTGGACCTCATCACTGATGACATGCTGGACAATGGGGTCATCATGAGATTCAACTTTATCAATCCAGAAGACTTTGTTTTGAGCTATGCCAAAGGCTTTGTCAAAATCATCAAGACAATCTTGAATGTACGGACTTCAGACGTAGTGATCCTGAGTGTGCACTTATCATCATCATCATCATCTCCTATGACCGCAAGTCAGCATAGGAGACCTAGACGTGACGAGAAAAGGGCCGCTATGCTTGCCAGTATCAGCAATGAGACCATTGACAAGGCCAGCTTGGAAGTCTTGTTTGTTGTTCGCAAGAACAAAAACGAGTACTTGAGCAAAGACAAAGTTAATCACGGATTGAAGAACAAGCTTCATTCCATTTCCAAGCAATTGGGCTTGACCGTGATTGAAATTCAAGAAGACGAGTGTACCTCTGATCACTGTCAACATGGCAGGTGTCTTGATGAGGTGCTAATGGACGAAACAGCAATGGTCAGTGTCATCACCGATGTCCTCTCATTTGTGGCCCCCAGGCATAGTCATGCCGCTATGTGCCATTGCCACCAAGGATACACTGGAAGAACATGTGACCGAATTCTCAATGAGTGTGCCAAAAAACCATGTCCACAGCATAAGTTGTGCATCCCAATGGAAAACTCTGAGGTGGGCTATAAGTGCACCTGTCCGGCCGGCATGATTGGCGAGCTCTGCAATGTTGACATCAGCACTTGCGGAGGTGACAAATGCAACCACATCGTCAATCCAATGACTTTTAAGGGACACAGCTACGCTCAATATGACTTGTCCAGATCAGTTGAAAGCCACTTGAGCGTTCAGTTGGGAGTACGAACTCTATGGACTGCTGGAGTACTCTTTGAGGTCAGTGGACAAGTGGACTATGCTATCCTCGAAATCATACAAGGCGGCAAGTTGGGATTTCGCTTCAACTTTGGGAGCGGCGAAGGGTTGGTTATGATCTCAAGCATGAGCGTCAGCGATGGACATTGGCATTTCATCAACTTGGAAAGGCACGGAAATAGTGTAAAACTCGTTATTGACAATAAGTTTGAGGCACAAGGATCCGCACCAGGTGTCAATGATGCATTAGAAGCAACTCATCAACTGTACATTGGCAACAACAAAGATCTCAACAAAGGCTTCCACGGTTGCTTGGATGGTTTGAAGGTGGATGACATCCCATTGCCTATCAAAATTGATGATGATGTCCAAGAAGCAGTAAGGGTGGCTGAGCTGAAAGTCATCAAGGAGGTGGACTTCAAGTGTGATGCTCGTCTTGTTGACCCTGGCCTGTGTGGATCTCAACCATGCCAAAATGGAGGCACTTGCCATGAGTCACCGGATGCTACAGGAAGAAGATCTTACAAGTGTATTTGCAACCCAAGATTTTCCGGAACTCAATGCCAAGAAGATTCCAATCCCTGCCTTTCGAACCCATGCCTGCACGGCGCCAAATGTGTCAATTTGAACAATGATTACCATTGCGAATGTCCTGGAAATGGCCAACTGAGTGGCAAAAGATGTCACTATGGCCAACATTGCAATCCTAATCCTTGCTTGAATGGAGGAGTATGCGAAGAAGCCTCACACGGACCCCTTTGTCAATGCCGAGGTTTCACGGGTGGTAATTGCAGCATTGACATCAATGAGTGCCTAAGACAAAATCCTTGCCATAATGGTGGAACCTGCATCAATACTTTGGGCAGCTTCAAATGCCAATGCCCAGCCGGAACTATTGAGCCCTACTGTCGCATCCTTGAGGGACAACAAAGCAAAGAAGAACAAAGAGATTATGCGTTCAAACTGGAGGAAATGGTTGGAATCATTGCTTCGCTGTTTGGCCTGGTCCTCTTGGTGCTCCTTTGGGTGCTGTGTCGAAAATTCCGCGTGGTCAAGCATAATCATCGGCCAGCCACCAACCGCTCAAGCACTTTGATCCAAAATGATTTTGATAAAGCTGAAAATATCCAAATGAGACATCCTGAACCTCTCAAGTTGAACAACTTGGAAAACGATTTGTATGTTCAAAGACCACTGATTTCCCCCTTGCCCAGATCAGGTATACCTGCTCAACAAGAGACCAGCTTCAATTATGTGGATACAGTTCGGTCGTATGGGTCAGCTGCCGATGAATTGGAGTCATTGCCACCGACTCGTCTCACCTCCCATGATTACATCCAAAGCATTCAAAAACCAATGGCAGCAGTGGCCCCTTCCGTGATCAATGATCAAGCGTCCATGATCCAGTCGAGAAATCTTCTCGACTTTTACCCCTCCAAAGGCAAACTAAATAATGTGGATTTGAGGTCTAACGTTAGCAACAGTCCAAGACCAAGTAGTTTCAAGCCCTTGAAGGTCAATTTACCTACGGTCCCGAATCCAACGAATCCTACAGACTCGCCAGGATTGAAAGGAGCCACCTCACTCAGTTCCTTGCAAACATCTGTCAATGCAGAAGATACACCCAAGTATTTTTGGGACAGCTTTGACTTGAACAATGCCAATGCGGAAAATGAGCCTTTGGAACCTTCTGAAGTGACGGCTCATCCTTGCGATGTCAGTGCCAGTGAGTCGAGTCATGCCCCCACCACCGCCGACGAAACTGAACGAGCCAGACTGCTGATGCCGCAACAACAGCACCCTCTGACCAATGTTGATCCTACTCGTGACATTGAGACTTTGGCAGAGGATGTCCGGATTGCGACTATGCCACGAAGACTACACAAGGAACAAGAAGAGATTTCTAATGCTGACACAGAAGATGAACCTCCATTGGGAGCTGTCTTTCCAAAGAAACCAGTATCAACCAGGTAATTATTAGAATCACTCTCATTGAAAGAGAGAGAGAGTAATGACTTTTTTCCCTTTCAGTTTTGAGCAATTATTGGCTCTGAATGACGACATCAACTTTGCCGATGAAGATGACTTGGAGTCTCCCGTCAATGCAGAACTACCCAACAACTATGACTACCATTTACACTTGAACAATTATTTG
Organism: Oithona nana; assembly: GCA_900157175.1. Classification (NCBI taxonomy): domain Eukaryota; kingdom Metazoa; phylum Arthropoda; class Copepoda; order Cyclopoida; family Oithonidae; genus Oithona; species Oithona nana. Next base: position 126,249 of record LT727963.1, read on the forward strand.
CCTACTTACCACATGAGTGAAACAAGTGAAAATGAAGAACAGACACCCATGCTTGATCGTCGATCAAGAATGATGACTGCCAATGCCAATGATTCATTTGATGTATCCTCAGAATTCAATGCTTCCATAAGAGCTTTGCCCGAAGACATGTTGTTCAAGGCAAGCAACTCCTCATCCTTGCCTCCTCACCCCAATGTCATGCAAATGCAACAACAGTCTTCTGGACCAGCTCCAGATGACAATTTATGTCAACTTGAAGAGACTGATGATGAAGATTTGGCTACGCCCACTGTGGAGAGCAAACCCAACTTGGGTGCAAAAATAACTCAAGTTTAGACTTTTGAAGACAATGCAACCTTTTTTTTGAAAAAAAATATGAGCTAATTATTCATCCAGTTATGTGTAAAACCTGTCAAAAATTGTACAATTTTCCTCCTTTTATTTCATTTTGAGTAGTAGACGACGATCTCAATTCTTAAAAAAAAGTCAGACTTACATTTATGATTGCTATTTTTGATATAGCTTGATGACGAACACAAATTAAGAAAAAATTTAAATGCTGCTGTATACTGTACTGAAAAACCAAATATACCACCTATCTTAGAACTTATTCTATCCACTTCGCTCGTATATATTCAAAAATCTATCATGGGTTTTTCACAAGAGAAAGGCAATTGTTCTTGACAATCCCAGTCGTTCCACTTCCATGTGTTACCAAAATCTTCGTTCATTAGCACATCCACGCAATCTTGTTCTTTTTGATATCTTGAATTTCCCCCATTATCGGGCCTTCCTTTGGACCAGTTGGCAAAAGTGATCTTTTCACCACTACTCGAATACACAAATGTATTCTCTTCTTTTTTGTCATTTATACCAATCCACATAAACTTTGCATTTCGGTAGTGAAGGTGCTCTGCCAATAGATTATTAGCTGTAATGCTTCTTGGTTCAGCTAATTTACCACCCAAATCTTCACACAATTTTTGAGCGTCATCAAAACTCAAACTTTGTTTGGGGAATTTGTAGCATGAGCTGCCCAAATGTGTCCAACCATAAGAACATGGTTCCTTACAAATCAGATCTCCAATAGTAATTTTTGCGGAACCATTTTTGACGTTTTTGGGGGGTAATCCATCAAGCCTATATCCAAACTTAGTGATAGGCAGAAAGTTACCATTTGAGGTGATTTTTGCTCGATCTAAAGTCCAGTAATTTGAGTGAAGGTCACAATTTTCGTGAAGTTTTTCCGGATCCGGAAAAACCCGTTCGGTTCCATTTTTGTCTAACCAATAGGCATGATTTTTGACAGCTTTTGTATGAAGGGGCATATTTAGGCATTCGAAAATGATTTCTTGGTAGCAATTAGAATGTTGAATCACTCGTTGTATTTGATCTAGAGACAAATTGTAGCTTGGTCTGACGACAAAAGGCGAAGATCCATTCAGTGGAATTGAACGATTAAGATTGGCAGAAATAATAATTTTATCGAAATCCGGATTGATGTCTGAAAAGGCACAAAATAACTCCATTGATTCTGAGCCATTATATCTTCCATCCAAGTCTACTTGGTAATATCCACTTTTTGTAAATCCATGTTGACGTAGTTCACTGCAACTTTCTGCTGAAGCTGCCTTGATATGAAAATCCGTATTTTTGTCATTTTGTGCTAAAGTATCGCTGAATTTTTCTAGCACGGCTTCGGTGGCTTTGAAACTTTCTTTGAGTTTCTTGATTTCTCTGTCTTGTTTCTGATTCAAATTCACATATTCGAGAAAGTTTGCATGCAAATCTTTTGTAAAATTCCAATGAATCATTTGGGCTTGTCGAAATCGCTCATTTTGCTCAAACAACACATCCATTGGCCAACAAAATGCAACAAATAATATCAAACACAAAAGTATCTTACATTTCTTCTTGTTGATCCAATTGGCGAATTGAGCACGCCTAGAAACATGAACAATGTTATTCTCAAAGTCCATCTTGCTTGAATGTAAGTAATTTTGAGACTAAACAAAAAGTTGTCATAAATTGATGACTAATTTTTTAGGACTGGGGCTTCGAAGACTGAAGATCATCCTCCTTGCTGGTCAGCACTTTTTGCGCACAGCAACATAAAAGTGCAACCGATGCAATCATTGTAGGAGATTGCGTGGAACTTGCGAAATTGTTCCGATTTTGAAATGTCGTTTGAATAGAGGATTATCAGGGTGGATTGACACGTATTGGGAAAAGCCAGTTTTTATCTAATGTTTAGTGTTTTCTCTGCTTTTACATTTTGCTATTTTTCCATCAATTTTCTTAAGCAGTTTGTTGTGCAAAAACTATTGCGAATTTCACCATTTTGCAACGCATCGGCAACTTATCGACTTCTAAGTCCGCGAGGCCTAATATGCTCGCGGTCAGCACTGAAATTCACTTTCAATCTTGATAGAAGCTAATCACTATAGTTTCCTTAATCGCGGTCTAGGGCTGAACAGGTTTCAGGCTTGTTATTCCAGAAGTTATACACATACCTATTTTCTAGTACAGGGTTTGGGTTTTACTGTAACTTGCCACTGATTACTGAATATAAATTTGCTTCCGTAATTGTGACTTAGTTGTAGATCCTGGAATGTGGAAAGAAGGGCAGCAGAAGTCAAAGCATGTTGTAAGAAATCATCTTGAAAAGATAAGACCTTCACAAATTAGTTGTGTTATGAATGGGTCTGGCCACGGATCGTTAGAAATGCTAGGACAAACTATAGTCGCTCGTAATATGTGTCGTAGATTATCATACCTCCTCATAGTAGAAAGTTGCAGCCAAGTATTTCAACACAAGTAGCTAACCGGGGAAAAAATCAATGACATATTTCCAGCAGATTTATACTAGCGTAATGCAGCAGTGGTATACACATACCGAGTACATTGTCATTACAATAGTAAATAAATAATTCCATTTTTCCTTGAAAAACCAATACTAAATGCTTCTTTAGCTATATTTCAGAGCATTTTAACATGTCTTTTTCTAAGATACATACTTATTACATCGTTTGAATAAAGTGAACTTTGCAAATCGTCGCTGCACTTGAAATGTCATGTAGGTGTCAGTGCTTCTTCCCCAAAGGCCTACCTAATCAAACTAGACATTTTCTTGCCGACAGCTCTGCTGAAATTCCTGTTTCGTATTCTCACCTTCTTAGCAGCTTTCAGAGTACTAGTCTTTCCAAGGCCACGTCTCATGATTTTAGTCTGGAAGAATGAGTTTGGAATGATACATATTCTCACACGACTATAAGAATATGGTTAACGATATGCTTTTGCTCTCTATTACATACATACTACTCTCATAAGTTTCCTTCTTTTTTGGCTCTTGGCATATCATTCACATGTAAGTTATGGGACCCCAGTTGCACAAGCTACCTTCTTATTGGCACCATGTGTAAATAATGAGGAGACACGCAATCTTTTCACCGATGAATCGGAAACACGAGAATGTCAGGTGTCCCGCATACATATCACAAATTGCTTTGGTCTTTTAATGGGCATTACGGCCTAATTTGATGCCTCTGAAGAAAGGCTTTTCAATCCTGAGTGTAAGTAAGGTTGGTTCAAATAGTGTCAGATCCTCCGGCTCCGGTTTCCAAAAGGTGAAATTTGTGTTGTGAGGGATTCTCTAGGCAACATTTGCATTTTTTTTCTTACGCTGCTGCCATTAAAGCAGAGAAGGAGAGTAGTAGGATTGAGGTAGCCAGGGAAATAGGGAGATTAAGTCTTTTGCCGTAGTAATTCCGAAAGGAGCAGTAAAAAACAGCAGCAGAGAGTTCATCGGAATCCTGTATCCAAGAAGACATGGCCATTGCTGAAACCTGAAATTTATCATCATTCTCCTCTTCTGGCTGACACGCAGACAAAGTTGATGTCTAGTGTGAAGATGAGCTTCGAAGTGCGTAGGAGGAGGAGGAGGGTGTTGCAAGAAGACAGAAGTCGAAGAATTAGGGCGCTGCTGCTGCTTTTGCATGGATATATATTCGTTCGTGAAATAACTGAGGAGGAGACACTTCTAAAGTGAGCAGCAACAGAGAAAATTCTACTTTAGGGGCAAGAAAGAAAGCTGACGTACAAATTGACACAGGGAGAACGAATATTAAAGCTGCAGATTCCAACGGCATCGTCGGGGGAAAAAAGGTGAAGAATTCCCTTGAGAGTCCAGATATCTCTCCGCTGACTTTATTTGCAGAGATTATATGCTTCTTCTACAAATCTTCTCTACCTACGAAAGATGCATGGACAAATAAATATTAATAACAAGACTGAAAATATTTTCCATTTAAAAGCGCGAGCTCAATGTTGACATTTTGGACAAGATTGACATTTGATATTTGGCTAAAAATTTGCCATTTGAAATAGAATATCGCTGAAAATGAGAAATATCCTGGAAAATGAGAAACATCCCGAAAGAAAACTCAAAAATGTAGAAAGGATTTCAGCGTAAGATCAATACTTAAAATTATTTATACAACCAAGTTTGATTATCTCGTAAATCGTTTACTTGGCCAGTACATACTATGCGCGCTTGATTATTGGCTGTAAGCACGTAAATCGTAAGCTGGTATGTACTACATACTACAATGGTTGCTCATGAATTATGCGGCAGCAGGAGTGGTAATTGCAGTAGGCGAAATTTGAGGACTCTCTTCTTGCAATGCAATTGGGCCAATGCAATGCTAGTGATCAGAGTTGCGATCCCCTATCTTCAGTGAACTCAATTAGGAATGTACATAGCCGCTGGTCGAGTAGCCAAGCAGCAGAGAGGAAAGTCCGACTTATGATTTCAAGTGCATATGGACTATGGCTAAGGAGCTGAGGAGGGAAAAAAAGGAGGGGGGTGCATCTCTTCATCATAGTCATCATACACTCGTCCTCGTCTTTGCTCAGCTCAGCAAAGCAGGAGCAGTCGTCGTCCTCGTAGTCGGAAAGTAGTATGCTACTCCTAGCTCATACTGCAAGTCCCGCTTCGCCCTTTTTCCTCAGCAGCTTTCCTTTGCTTTTTTTTCTTGGCCGTTCATTCCTCTGTCGACAACCGGTCGGACAACTACTACTCAGTTGCCATTGCTTCTCTGACACCAGCACCAGCATTGCATTGTGACAGGAGAGGAGATAGAGACAGAAAGACGAAGACACAAACAGTGAGTGATTGCCGGCAGCAAAGCGGCGGCGGTGGACAACTTCAAGATCTTCTTTGAAGGCAACAAGTTCTCAAATACTGATGCAATTGGAAAGTCGCAACGACTAAGACTAACACTGTTTTGACAGTAGCAGCAGCAGCAGCAGCAGCGGTAAGCCCGACTTTTTAATAGCCGGAAAAATTGCCAACTGCCCACCTCATTTGGGGTCCGTTTAGACCCCAATGATGGGGATGTAATGAGCAGGCAATAAAGCTTATTTCTGCTTGATAGTAGTAGTGGAAAGAAAGCCGAAAAATCTCTGATTGTGTTTGCTACATTCCCTAGACATGTACTTTTCATTAGTTCATGACAACTTCATTGCGTTGTTCATTGTAGCAGAGCAAGCTTACGACCCCCTCCGGACAAGCGGAGCCTAGGTAGGCATGGCTCCCTCCTGACCTTGCTTTGCAGCATGTGTTCTTACTGTTCAAATCAAGACTTTGGCTGTGGCGTCCCCAATGTCCTAAGTCATTAGAGGCAGATCATCAATTACTCCTGGCCACTGCTTGAGAACATCATCACTTGTGAGAGGAGCAGCGATTGGCACGCGTTGACATGAACAGTGCAGAAAATGGCAGTGGAGCAGCCTGCAAATGCAGCTGCTTCTTCATACTCTGGCTAATCAAGTCCTACCCATAGACTTGGCCACCAACTGCCATTTCCCACCCTCCTCAAGCCAGACGAGTACACACCAGGACAAGGACTCACTTTTATTAATCATCATGCGGCGGGTTCGCATATTGTCGTCGCCATCTTTGCGTGTCTCTTCCCTTACTTCCCCATTTTCTTTCTTCACTCCAATACATTGACTAAGGGACTAAGGGTTGTGGTCCTCGTAGACTCACAAGTCACCCCATGCTATCATGAGCTGAAAATCTGCCATTAAAGAGGTAGTAGTAGCAAAATGCTTTAAAAAAGTGGGGAGAATTTTTTAAAAACGTTGGCCTCATTTCCACTGGCTGGAACGAGGACGACGAGTAAGTGGCTGGCTACTTAAAGTCATCTAGTCAAACAACACATGTCACATGAGTAGTTCTCTGGTTACCTCCCAATTATCATCCTCTTTTCGTCGTTTCTCCACTGCTTGCTGTCACACTATTTTAATAAAGTACCTAAAACTTACTTACTTTTTTGGCTTGAAAAAATCTAGGTTCGCATGCACGTCTTAGTCGTCGTTCTTTTTTAAGGTCTGTGCAAACTACTATACTGTTATCGTCAAGTATCTGTCCGGTGATTACATCAGTCAGTCGTAAAAAAGGGGTCCTATGTCAATTCTTTAGCCAGGCTTGTAATCTTGAAAACATACTTACCGTTGCTTTGTCGTCATCCTTGATTCAGCTGCTCCAAATAGCTTTTGACAACTTGGAGAAAAAAGAAGTACAAAATAGCAGAAAGAATAGTAGCTGTCGTCGTCTTTCGTTCATTCTTAGAAAAATGAGACCTGAGGTGGCAAAGGCGGCGGCGCAAAGCTGCGTTCATTAGCATTCACCAAGTAATTCACCTCATTCGTCACCCTATTTTCACAGTTGGGAAACAATAGAGTTGAATAGTTAGGGAAAACCTTGCACAATGCCAAAGAAAATGAGTCGCATCTGGTCAATGATAGAACAAGCTGAATTAATGAATTCATTGTAGCAATTGTCTGTTACATAGTTCGATGACCCTATACAGTTTGACGAATTTCCAGTCTTTTTGACTCTGTTTGAGATTCAAATTTCTTCGAGCATTTGTAACGAAAGAAGTAAAACTGTCCAGAATTTTCCACAACATATTTCATTCCTGAATTATTCTCTCTGTTGCAAAAAGTCTAAAATGTCTCCCCTTTTCAAATACCTATCTTAAATATGATAATGGAAAATCAACTAAGTATCAACTTTTTGCCAATCTGGAAGGTTTTATAATTTTAAATTGCACTATTTCAAGAAACCCCGAATTCAAATATGATCCAAAGTTCAAAATAGGTTACCGTATTTACTGGAATTAGGGCCCCTACTCGAATTAAGGCCCATACTTGAAATTAGAGCCCAGTCGAAAATGATTTGTAAGAATTAGGGCCCATACTCAAATTAGAGCCCATAACAGGTTGAATTTTGGAGAGATGTGGGACAAACCACTCAAAGAGTTAGAGCCCGGGCCCTAATTCCAGTAAATACGGTAGTTGCAGTTTTTTTAGGTCCTGCGAAATGGGACGAACTATAAGTATCTATGTATGTAGCTTTGGTGTTCAATGAGAGGTTTCGCGAAAGTAAGTGTAACTTTCCGTTGAGACCGCATCAGAGAAAATTCCGCCTCATTCCTTCCGACCTTTCTCTTACAGTTACTACTGCTCACATTTCCTTGGCTTCTTTTGACATGTCAGAGAGAGAGAGAATGATAAACGATTCTGTTTTTTTCAGCCGCTTCTTGCTAGATTTCTTTTTTTTTTTACTTTGATTGCTACTGCTTTTGCAATGCTTCTTGCTTCACAAAGCCATTTGAAGTCTGGCTGGAAAAAAGCTGCCTTCGGTTGCAGTGCAGTACCAGTGCAGTGGTAGGAAGAAGTAGAGAGCCTTACATGGTTTTGCCAGCTCAACTACCGACCTAGCTTTAAGACACTACATACTACTCTGCTTTAGAAGTTGGCCATGAATTTTACATCGTCTAAATTTTCTGTGCAGTTTCACATAGATCTGCTAGCTGCTGAGGGATATTTGTTGCGACGGTGCTTTGCCAATATTTTATGGAGAAAAAAGTTTGTCCATTTTGTGGAAGTTGCAAAAAAAAAAAAATCATGCATCGTTCTTCTGCTGCTGCTATTGCCTGTGCCTTAGCTCTTATTTTTTATTCATTAAGATTTTCAAAACAAGATTAGTTTTTTTAAAGAAGTGGATATGAGTTGTAGATTACAATTTGTAGCAGACGCTGATATTACTATTGCACTGCTTCTTCTTTCCATAAGGTTTTGAAAAGACAGCAGCAGCAGATTCCCCCTAAAAAGGCCGGCCTTTGCTGCCGCCAAAGGACGTTACATTGATAGCAATTTGCTCATAGCACCACCACTATGAAAGCCCTTTCCGTGCAAAGCCCATTCGCTTTTTCGAGGAATAGGCTTGCAGCAGAAAACCACCACCACCCGTCGAATATCCGCTGCTGTCGCCAGAGCAAAGGCGGCAGCACCACTAACACTGAACAGCTAGGAAATAAAGTGCTTTGAAAAGAATTGCAGTTGTAGCAGCATTACTTCTATTTTCTCAGTTCCGCTGCTGCTGCTGTTGCCAGATTGCTGCAAGCCAAGTGCCCACTACAACTACTCACAGTGGTGGAAAAACACTCCAATAATCTCATATTTCTTCAAATTCTACAGATGCATTTTTTGTCATTTTTTATCATTTAAACGACTATTATTTTTGGCTAAGCAAAAATGTAGACGGTTTTTTTGGGTGATTTTCAAACATACTGCCAAAGCTAGCTAGCTGTTAAGAAGGCCTATAGGCAGTAATGATCAATGCGATACGATAAGAACAAGATGTCCATAAAGGGGCTTGTTGGCCAACATAGTACTATGTACTGTAGTATATGTAGTAGCATGGCAGAAGGTGTTTCGATTACTATTGTGTGGGCCATTAAGAGAGAAACCAACCAAGTGGCAGCAGCCCATTTTGTTATCCTCCTTAGCTTAGTTTGCTCGAGTGTCTCACAGTGCTTGAAAATCCTTATAAACCTCTCATTTCAATTTTCACCACACGCCCACCTTTTATCGTTCGTTTTCGACACGAAAATAAGACCACGTTTTTACTTTGCTTCACTCCCAATCTTGTAAAAATGAGACTTTTTAAAGGAATTTTCCAACACTCTGTGTGTGTGTGTGCGTTGCATTGAGTTGGTGGAGGAGCCTACCATCAAAGGCCATTGCGGCCTTCAAAAGTGACATAATTCGTTGTGATGGCAGCTTTTGAGGAACCGGTCCGCAGCCGCCGTCCATCGTCAGTGAAGGAAGTGAGGATGTATTTTGTCTAATGCTTCTTTGCTAATGGGCAATGGATGGGTCGATTTTCAGCGAGAGAGTATTAGGTGTAGTACTGCATCTTGTCTTCTTAAAAGTCGCTCTGCGAAAAAGAAGTCGCTGCTCCCTGGTGAGCAAATAAACAGAGGAGAATATAGACGAGGAGGAGATAGAGTGTTTGGAGCGCTCGACTTTGCAGACTTCGTAGGCTAAACATTTAGCAGTAGCATGAGCGTTAGATAGCGTAAGCCAAAAGATGTGTGATTTCTAGTACTACATAGGGCTGAAAGCTGCTTTTCTCCTTTGCAGGTTTAGTGTTACAATGAGAGATGACTACTACTCGTCATCATGCTACTAATTGGATTAAGGCCATCCCTTGACGACTCCGAGACTGACGAAGCAGCAGCAGCAGAAACCTTCATGGCCACCCTTCTTCTAGCATAACCAGAGCTTGCTGCTTGTGAGCCTACATCATGTACCCCACCAACAATGTGCTGCCCACCGTGGTGCCCGTCCAGCCACCTCCTCCGCCAGCCATGTCCCACCTCAAATCCGAGCTTGCTCCCCCCGTCACCTCTCTATTGGTGACGGAATCAGTGCTGCCCACTGCCTCCAACGGGACTATCGATTTGGGCATTATAGGCGGTAAGAATAGTCAGTTAAATTACAATTCTTTGGATATAGCTAAAATGCTAAGCGAAGAGAAGATCTCCCCTTTTTTCGTTGCTGGAAGAAGAAAAAGAGCAGAGTTGAGCAGTGTAGACGCAGCAGCGAGAAAGAGAACGAGAGTGTGTGTGTGTGTGTGTTGTATATATGGAGTCGAAATAGCAGCCCAAGTAGTAAGAGCTTCAGCCTCTGTAGTAGCAGCAGCGTTGGCTTGGAGAGGAGCAGAGAATAAGCGAGAGGCCGCTTTCAAAGCCGAAGCGAAAGCGCTTCTTCTTCTTCGTCGCCGTCGTCTTCGGCCGTATGCTCCTTCCTTTCTTCTTCTTTTTGTGTGAGGAGGTCGTCCACGTCTTTCTCCGAAGTCTCGTTGCTGCCTTCGTCATTGCAAGAGGTGCCTTAGTTAACTGGTGACTCCGTGTGGCTTGCTCAACTGCATATTTGCGAAAAAGTGTGGCAGTGGCACTGTTATGCTTACAGCAACGCAAGCACCATCGACAGCAGCAGCAGCAGTAGTAGTCAGAAGCCAGAAGCAAGCGAGGGGGACCTCCTTCTTCTCCTGTTTCCTGGTTTGACAGTTTTAGGACCATGCAACCTTTAGCAGCAGCCACTGGAAATTAGCCGGTACAGCAGAAGAACGACGGCGACTACGACTACGAGGAGCTTGCGAAGACGAGCTTGCTGCTCTCCTTACAGGAATAGCAGCAACCCTTTTTGCTAGTTGCAAAACTGGTGAGGAGAGTAGTTGTTGCCAGTAATGCTGCTAGCCGCCGCTGTGAAAAACAGTGGAGACGACAGCAGCAGATTTGTCTTTCTACAGTGGCCAGCTTCTTCATCGTGGTCATCATTGAAGCTGCAAATACATCATTACTATCGGCTACTGCGGGATCTGTATCATTATTGCAATCTGACAGTGCAGAGAAGAAGATTATTTCGCAAACATGACATCCTCGTCGCAGGATTGTTGTGATCGAGCCTCCGAGCTCGTAGATAAAATTCCGCCCTGCACGGGTAGTGGTAAGTTATAGAGTTAGTATACATCTCCTAGCAAACGTTTCTTCAGCATAATGGAATGCTGCCGATAACAGTACTACGACGAGAACGAAGCTTCGTCCATCGATATTCTGACCTGCGGGTTTTTTGGAACTTGGCAAGAAAAGAGAAGGAGGGAATAAGAGGACTAAGCTTGGAGCTGAGGAGGAAAGCTTAGCAGTGCTGTTTCAACTACTGCTATACGACCTACTACTGCTCTTTTTTTTTACTGCTCCGGCTCTCTCTCTCACTCTCTCCTTAGCAGTATTCTCACTACTTCAACCATTACTGTGATTTTTCTGAATTTACAGCCGACGAAACGGAGCCAGGGATTGGAATCTGCGGCTGGCTTCTTACCATGATCTCATGGGGAATCGTGATGGTCACCCTTCCATTCTCCCTCTTCGTATGTTTCAAGGTACGCAGCAGACAGCGCAGTAACCATTTATCTTCCGACTTCCTTCACCCCACACACACAGTGTTGGAAAATCACTCAAAAAAGTCTCATTTTACATCACTGTCAAGAATGGAGAAGCAAATTACTACGTTTATCTCCAATGCAGCAGGTGTAATTCCTGCAATTTTTGATAAGTGCACCAAACTCTCCTGCTCTCCAGTTTACTTTTAGACCATTGTCCATTTTTAGAAAAGCAGCAGCTTTAGTTTGTGTGTGTGTGTGTGTGTGTGTGTCAATGATCTTTTATTGTTCATCTTTGATTTGAAATGGCTTTGCAATTTCCAGGTTGTGCAAGAGTACGAGAGAGCAGTCATATTTCGTTTGGGTCGTCTCTTACACGGAGGTTCCCGAGGACCAGGTAATCGATAAGTTTCCTTTTTTATGGGGGGACAAATGTAGTAGTGCTGGGAGAGTAGCCAAGCGCCAAGCGAAAGCAGCAGCAGCCCAAAGAACTGATGAAAAATTCCCCAGCAACTGTCGTCGCTAAGTCGACGTCGTCAATTGACCCTCAGACTTCCATTATTATCAGAGTTATACTACGCACGAGACTTCTCACAGTGGCCATAGCCGCCGCCAACATCACCAGCACCATCGCTGCTTCATCTCAAGGCCGAATTGCAAGCAGCACACTGCTGGCTACGCTGCTTGCTACTGCAGCAGCCTCTCAGCCTTCGAGGCTAATACTGCTACTCATCCGCAATGTTTCAATTAGAAAGTGATGTAGACCACACTCCACTCTACCCCTCGCTACTGCTGCTATTGCATGCTTTCCTCGAAGTGGGAGTCGTATTTTCGAGTGGTGCTGGTAGCACAGTGACCTAGCTGCTCAAGCAAACTTTCGTGCCTCCCTTCCTTCCTCTTACGGTGGTGGGAGCAGCGCTGAGGCTACTAGCTGTAGCCTCCTCGGCTGAGGCCGAACTGGAGGAGGAAGGGGGAAAAAGAGGAAAACTTTGCCCACCACAATACATGCAAAGAGGGTTGGTGTGGTCGTCTTTCATCATCATGTTTTTTCGACCGGATTCGATTGTGATGGCAGTAGCAGCAGCAGCAGCATTATCGAGGCTGTATCCTCGAGCAGTGTGTACCATGTAGTCGGCCAAAGCGCGCTGCTTCCTATTGTATTGCCTTGACAAGACTTTGACAAACTACTAGTACCATACTACAACCAACCACTCACTACATACACATATACTACACTATACACCTACATTGAAATGAAGGACCTGCTAACCACTTTACAGTTCTGACAAGGCCTGATGACAAGGTCTGATGACAGCTGATGATTGACTTGAACTACTACTCACTATACTAGAGATACGATAATGTGTGCATCGTGGTAGGCAATGACTACTCTAACCCCTGCCTGCTGATGATGCGATGCCAGTTTCGTACTCTCCTTCAACCTGGCCTATTTTTTTGTAGGCATATTCTTTGTCCTCCCCTGCATTGAGTCTTACCAAAAAGTGGACTTAAGAACCATCACCCTGGGGGTACCGCCCCAAGAGGTTCGTGTCATAAGGCCTTTCCCCAAGGCCCTTTCTTTTTTTTTCTCTACTGTTCGTAGCTACTATCATTCATTATCTTTTCCTGGCATTGATTAGTTCCTCATCCTCTTCTCCTCGCGATACAGGCTGCCTTCACTCTATATATGTATTTAGAATACAATTCACCCTCCCCCCAATAATGCAACTTTGTAAGTAACTGTGTAGAAGCGAATAGAGCCCCCCTAATCGTTCGTATCTGCATATAACTATAAGCTTTCTGATTTGTTTCGTCAATAGACATAATAGTAGTTTTCATGGTACATATAGTAGTAATCTTACAAGCCAGCAAGCTTGGTCTATCTCCTCTCCTCTTTGGAAGCAGCGAGAAGGAGAGAAGAAGCCCAAAGAAACAATCTAGGAGATGTGCAGTTCAGTGCAGGCAAACACATATACAATATGAAGTGAAGTTGGATAGCAGAGTATAGTAGCAGTAGTACAGAAGTGCATTTTATTCTCAGTAGTCTACATCCTAAAAGCTAAAGGATTCTTTAGGCTATGGATGGAGGACACTACAGCTTCCGCATCCTTTTCCAGCTCTTACAGCAATAGCACATATCCAAGTAGCATATCAGGCAACTCCACTTCTTTCATCATCACTGGACTTGCATGCTTCTTTAGAGCAAACATATTCCATTTCCCAGCTACATTGTTGTATGTATGGAGCTTAGCAAGCTTCTTCTTCTTCTTCTTTACCCATTTTTTCTATGCAAAGTGTTGGCAGCAAAAAAAAAAAACGCGAGGAAGAGTAGCATCAGAGGAGCTTCTGTGCTCTATTACTTTGACTATATATTCTGCACCCTTTCATGCACCTTTGAGAATTAGATCTATATATCTGCTCTCCTGCCTCTCTTTCTGGCTACAACTATCATATCTACGTTTACATAGAAGCAATAATAGCCAATGTTGCAGCAGTCAATGAGATAACTGTACAGCAGTAGCAATCTTATGTACTACTACTACCATTCCTATTACAAAGCATAATGAAAGGTCATGGAGAATGCTAATCATCGACAAGACGTATTTCCTATTGCATACTACTATCTACTACTATCATCATTATCTTTTACTGCTATTACTTTATCTGCTTCTCTTCTTCTGTCTCTATATTCACAACATCATGATCATCATGACACTTGGCTCAACAAACTGCCTCCTTCAATGCTGCCTCAAACAGTAATAGGGTGACATACAATGAACCTATGTGTTACCCTACTACTGTAGAACAGTTGCAGTCGCGAACAGGGTTTTTTTTTGTGTCATCCCATCACTGAACTGATGCAGTAAAGGAGAAGAGACCTACAACACTGCTACTGCTGCTATCTCCACTGGTCATTGCCAATGCTGCCCCTCATTGTGCATTCCAAAGGCGAATGGCAATGCCCCAGTGGCGAAATTTTCATGTGGGGGACAGCAGCAGTAGTAGTCATGCGGGTTTCGTTAGTCAATGGCCATGATGATGTCAAAGCCATCACTGCAAACACACATTCTTGGCCTCCTCTTGGTCCAGCACGAGTAGGACAACGACGACGACTGCTGCTGCTGTTTAGTTTGGCAGTATGTTCTGCTATCTGCATCTACCGTCGTCGTTGTCTATGACCAAGAGCTAGCTGAGGCTTGTCTTGGTCAAGGAGGGACCACAGCTCATCAAGTCGACAATCTTCTTGGCAACGTGGGCTCGAAGGTCAATGGAGATGGGCTATGGGGCCTAGAACTTCCTTTTCGCAAAGCATCAGATTTGTGCTGAATACTACCGCGATGAGGATGATGATGATGATGGCCAGGCTGAGTCAACTACTGCATCATCATCATCGTCGTCCTCGTCGTCGTCAACATCATCCTTTCTTACTTTCTCTTTCTTTCTTTCTTCTTTTCTCTCTTTTTTCTTCTTCTGTCTATTCGAAGCTGATGCTATTTCTATCTTTCCATGACTTCTTTGTTGCTCGCGCCGCCAGCGTTTGTTGAGACTGAAAGGGGCCAATTGGACATAGAAAGTCATTGGGCCATTGCAGCAGCAGAGCAAAGGCCATAGCAGCAGCAGCATCATCTTTTTCCCCTCTTCTTCTACTTCTTCCTCTTAGGTCTTTTTTTCGTCCTGCCCTGCATTGAAAACTATCAAAAGGTGGACCTGAGGACAATCACTTTGGATGTCCCGCCACAAGAGGTAAAAGTGTTCCAAGTGCTGTGTTGACCCAGCTACCACTTCTTCTTCTTCTCCTACCTCCTACCTCCTCCTCCTTCTTCTACTACATACTTCGTACTACTACTACTACTACATACTACTGAGAGTAAAACTACCGCAGCCTCTATCCTTTCCGCTTAGTCTCCTCTGCTTGCCTTCATGCCTGCATGTTTTATTGGCGTGACGAGACCCGTTTAGTTGAGTTTTTTTTCCCTCTTCTTCTTTTTTTCTTCTTGACACTTAAAAAAGTACTACTCACTCACTATCCTCTTACTATCTGATATGTAGTCTTATTCTTTTACCTATATAATACTATGTGTAGCAATTTGGTTGTTTCCCCTGATGATTGACACCATTTACTAGGTGCTAACTCGTGACTCGGTGACGGTCTCAGTGGACGCTGTCGTCTATTACCGTGTCTCCAATGCCACCGTGTCGGTGGCCAACGTGGAAAACGCTCATCACTCCACGCGGCTGCTGGCACAAACGACGCTGCGGAACATCCTGGGAACCAAGAACCTCCATGAGATCCTCAGTGACCGCGAGAGCATATCCGGATCCATGCAGACTGTTCTTGACGAAGCCACTACCGCTTGGGGCATCAAGGTGGAACGAGTAGAAATGTAAGATTAACTACTACGGCGGCCTTGAAGGCCTTTTTCTGCCCTTTCAGTAGTAGCAGCAGATTCGTGGCTGATGATGAACCTTTGTTTTGCAGCAAGGATGCCCGTCTTCCCGTCCAACTGCAACGAGCGATGGCCGCCGAGGCCGAGGCGGCACGTGAGGCCAGAGCCAAGGCAATGCGGCATTTCTCTCCTCCTTCAACGTTAAGCTTGTCTCACTGACTTTTTACCGTTTCAGGTTATTGCTGCAGAGGGCGAACAAAAAGCCTCAAGAGCGCTCAAAGAGGCCTCCGAGGTCATTTCCGAATCATCCTCCGCTCTCCAACTCCGTTACTTGCAGGTTGGCAGAAACACACACTTGTCCTTGACAACTAGCAGAACATGAGATGATGATGATAATACTCTTTTTCTTTGCAGACTCTCAACTCCATATCGGCGGAAAAGAACTCGACCATCATTTTCCCACTGCCCATCGACTTGATCTCCAGCTTCCTGGGCAACGGCAGTATGGGCAGCAAGAACGACTAAGAAAACGACTAAGCAGGGCAAAGCAAGAAGAAGAGCAGGGAGTCGATGATATGCATGAGAGCTGCAGCCTCATCTATTCTATGGCCTCACTTCTTGGAGATAGCCATACGAAGAAGCTACTCGGTAAACGCCAGCAGTAGCAGCAATCTTGTTTGCCAATATCTTTAACCGAATCTAAACAGCGAAGCGAGTACTACAACAACACCAACACTGCTGCCTGCTAGTGGGCCTCTGACCTCCGCAACTTGCGGCCTTCGTCCTCGTCGTCCTCCACATATATACTAAGAGCAGCTAGCTGCAAGCTTTTCTTCCTATTTTCCCACTTGCCTTCTCCTTTACCACGAGACACGACATAGCAGAGAAGAAGCAGAAGAGAAGCCATAACTATACAGAATCGCTACTGCTGCTCGACTTCGGCCCCACTGCCTTCTCTCAAAAGCACTGCAAGAAGCCTGAGCAGCAGCAGCAGCAGCAGCGACGACGACGAAGACGACACCATTATCCCTTCTCCTCCTTTCTCTATCCTCCTTTTTTTTGCAGATGTCAGAATTCTGTCAAAAGACGAAACTACCATTACTCCTGCTTCTTCTCCTATCTTCATTTTGACACTTCCTAACATTGCAAAGCATCCCAGCCTAGTTGAAGCTGCCAGGAGCCAGTCTAAAATACTCTCAAAGAGAAGAAATGAAAAGAGACGAAGACGTTCTTCTCCAGCTTCTTTTGCCATTCGTCTACTCCCCTGCTGCAAGCTACTACTGCTTCTTTTCAAAGCTCAATGCTTTGCTGCCATTGCTACTTGACAAAAGACCAGTTGAAAGCAAAGGCCAAGTAGCCAACGAAGACGACAATGACGAAGTCTAGATTATTATCTGCTCTCCAATAATCCCATCATCACTCAGAATTTTTCAAATGCTCTACGATTCTACGATTCTACTACTAGTCAGATATACTATATCATACTATACTACTACTACCATGTACTACTACTACTATACTACTACTCTATACTATGATGTCTATTACTATATACTATGGATGATGGCTGGGACAAGGCAAAACATACTACACCGATATATCACCGTATTTCTTATCATCTGATTCACCACCAGCCTCCAAATAAAGCTGAGAAACGCATTTCATTTTCCACCCATCCAACACACATGTTCCTTCTACTCCGATCCTCCTCAGTTGTAAACAAGGTCAATGCTGATGCCGCTGCCTCTTCTACTCAATTGCTATGAGAGAAAGGCATCCTCGCCTCCTCGTCGTCATCGCCAAGCCAAGGCAGCATCAGAAAGTTGTACCACTTCGGATCACCGATCACTACTAGCAAACTGTACAAACTTCTGCCTTTCAAAGAGTTACAGAAAAGCCAACGTGTATGCCATCGACAATGCTTGATAGAAGAAGCTTCTGCTGCTGCCCCAATTTCCCTCTCATTCCTGGCAGGTTTGCGCATCATTCCAGAAATGACTGGGGGACTATGCAAACCCGTCAGGTGGAATTAAGCAGCATCAGCAAAGCCAGTCCTACCAGAAAGTCAATGCGACATCATCAGGAGAGAAAATTGCTTCCTGCTCCACCGCCATCTCCGCTATCGCTGCTGGAGAGAGAGAGTCAGAGATTCCGGAGATTTTTTTTTTCTTTGCCATAATGTACGTACGTACTACCTTCTTTCCAATTCTTCCTCATTCCCCAGAAGAATAGCGACGCGCACGTGGTGACCGCAACTTTCATGACATACTCTCCATGAGCGCGCTCGCTCGCCGTGTGTCTCGAAGGGAATTCTTTTCGGCTTGTTAATTTGGCTCTCTATAGCCTTCGTTAGCGAATGCATAGACGCCGCTGGGCAACTTTTTGTAGACACTTTGGTATGTTGGCTTAGCATCGGCTAAGGCGAGGCGACTGCATTCTCTATTCTTTACGTGAATGTCATTTTGCGAGGAGGCAACAACAGCAGCAGCAGCACAAGACAGCTACTCAAAGTGTGTGTGCAGACAAAATTGGCAATGCGGCAAAAGCATGCAACTTGCACACCATTATCATTACCCAAGTTCTTATGTAAAGTATGAACAAAAAAGAAATTGTTTTCTTTCTCTGTAGCTTTTTTTCATTCATTCATTATTATTATTACTCTTGACAATTATTTCTCTCAACATGGCAGGGAGCAGACCTTAGTTTTACAAAGGCTTTGGCGAAAGGTTGCGGTGGAGTTGGCCAGATTCTTCCGCTGGAAAAAAAAAAGGAAAAGACTACTAAACGTTGGTTTTCCGACGGAGAAAGTCCTCGTATCGGTTTTCCTCGTCCGGTATCACCACTTGGACGCAGGGAACAGAAGATGTTTTTTGCAATGATACTGATGATTGTTGTGGGCTCTGCCGCTGCTGCTGCTGCTGATGTGATTGGGGTGGCAGTGGCTTTGAGGAGCTGCTGGAGGAAGACAATCTCGACGATTGCTTTTGGCCAGTGGAGGACCCATTGCGACCAACAAAATGGGAGATCATGTCCACCGGGACTGGAAATATAATGGTGGTGTTTTTCTCGTTGCCAATACTGCTCAAAGTCTGCAAAAAAGGAGAAAAGTGAATAAAATCAATAAGGAAATACTACTTCAATGTTCGAAAGTAAGCCTAAGAACAAATCGAAAGTAAACCTCATTTTACTTTAAAAAAGAATAGAGTGTATACCTGAAGGTATCTTAGTTGCATGGCATGTGGATTGTGCGCCAACTCATCCGCGGCTTGCTTCAAAGCTTTTGTGGCTTTTTCTTCCCCATGGGCTCGAATGATTTTGGCTCGAGCTTCTCGAGCTGCTTCTGCCTCAGCTGCCATGGCTCTTTGCAGTTGTTCCGGAAGCCGCGAATCTTTTCTGCAAAAAGCACACAATGGGATGATGCTATGGCTGCTGCTGCTGTCATCACATCAGTCACCTTCTACTTACGATGATTACTTACAAGGAGAGTAGTCTGGGTTTTTTTGTGTGTGTGTTTGTGTGTGTAGATAGGAAGTTGTTGTGCCGTACACATGGAACAATATACATAACGTCGAGTTTTAGTATCTTTTTTTCCCCTTATTGGTACTTTATAGCTACAACAACTTGAGAAATGATGATAACAACTTACGTATTTTTTTTAAACACACCAACCAATAATTCCCTTTAGGAATAACAGCATATGATCAACTAGCAAGTGTGCAGTAGCAGTTTTTAGAAAATAATGCCTCCCTTTATTATCTAGAGGTTGTTGAAATTGGAATATTGGAGTAATAGTAGTATTAATAGTTCGACACATTAGAATACTTTTTTTGCGGCGATGGTAATAGTGGTGATGGCATTTAAATTATTAGCAGCAATGAAGGGCCAGAGTGGAGGAGGACTGTGACTATGGGCATTGGGCGCAAGTGTGCTGACTAAAATAAACCAAATTATGATGCATTTATGCATCCATTGCAACTGAAGGTTGGGGGGGGAGGAGTACGTAGTAGTCGATGTTGTGCAGTTTTAGAACTAGGTTTTTCTTTAAGTAAAGGCAATCTGCTACGTACAACTACTACTAATTACAGCAGTTGCAGCAGCACAACCCTGGGAATAAAAGCTTTAAAACCAAAATGGGCAGAGAGAGAGATATAGAGGAAGTTGAGGAAGTGGTGAGCATAAGAGAAAGAGGAGAGCGAGAAAGAGAGACAAGGAGCAGGAGAGATGGGTGGTTTTTTGGTTCCAAGATTGTTGTAAATTCTTCTTCATGCTTTATCTTTGCGGGTACGTAGTAATAGTAGCTGTTGTAGTAGTAGTAGTGTAAATTGGCTGCTAGAATCATTTTTCTTCTTCTTCTTTTTCTAACTTTGGGCTGCTGCTAGGCTGGCCGGGAGGAGATTAGAATCATAGTGTAGTAGTAATAATAAGGAGCAAATTGTATCACAGTTTCTAGATCTACAGAGATTAGTATTTTCTTCTTGTCTTTCTTCTTCCAGCTTCTGGTTGTACTACTCAGATTCATCAGAGAAACAGTTTGTTGCTTTGGCTTTGAATATAGTCTGGTTGGGTTGTGTCTTCTGTCAATGGCAATGCTGGTGGCAACTTGGCTACTGCTCATCATGGTCTTTGGAGTAGTATTAGGAGGAGGAAGAGTAATACGAGGAGGAGTTATGGGTGTGGGTAGGGCGGGCCTGCTCAAGCCAATGGCAATACGTATTACTCAATCACTTTTTTTGCCCTGCTTGGCTTTACTTTGGCCATTGCTACTACCATTGCCATTCATAAAGTGACTCAAAAGATCTATGGGCAGTGGAAAGATGATCGTCGAGTTCTTCTCGGCCGAGATCGAGTTAAGGGTCTGTAATGAGACATAATATCAATGAAAATTAGACCGCCTAATACAAATCAAACACACACTATTCGAAATCTTCATTTTTTGTCCAAAAATTCAACTTTGATTTCCCGAGAAAATATTTTTGTCCAAAAATTCAACTTTGATTTCCTGAGAAAATTGTCGATTTTTTTGGGGTGAAAATATCGTGAAATTGTTGTGGTTTTAGACTTTTTAGCTGTTGACAACTTTGATTTAACGAGAAAAATTGTCAAACAAATTTGGATAAAAACTCGTGAAAATGTT
The DNA here is from genome assembly GCA_900157175.1 of Oithona nana. Taxonomy (NCBI): domain Eukaryota; kingdom Metazoa; phylum Arthropoda; class Copepoda; order Cyclopoida; family Oithonidae; genus Oithona; species Oithona nana. Next base: position 147,067 of record LT727963.1, read on the forward strand.
GGGGTTTTATCAAAATTGAATTTTGGACAAAAATTTGACTTTTAGAATAGTAACATAGTGTTGGAAAACGCAAAAAAGAAAATGATGGAGACTTTTTTGAGTGATTTTCCAACACTGTGAGCTTCAAGACTTGCCTGAAGGTATCTCAATTGCAGAGCGGACGAGGATTCGGAGATGATTTCGGAGGCTTCCCGTAGAGCCCGCGAAGCCTTCTGTTCACCTTCGGCGGCTATAACCTAGAGAGAGAGAGGGAAATCATTTCCAGCGGAAAGTCTTTTCAGGACAAAATAAATGTGATTGTACCTTAGCTCGGGCCTCACGCGCAGCCTCGGCTTCGGCGGCCATGGCCCTTTGAAGTTGGACGGGGAGACGTGCATCTTTTCTGTAAGGAAATAATGAACGGGTGCAACTACCGTCAAATACCAGAACAAGAAAGAGTCAGAAAAAAAGGGAGAGTGATAATGAGGGATTGAAAAGCAGCTTTTTGCAAAGGTTTTTGACTAGAGATGACGAATGTTGTTGGAGATGATATAAAAAGAGCAGTGAGAATTGTGAGTGATGGATTTTGGACTATGATCACACATATCATATGCTGTTATGACTTATGACGGTCGTTGAACTTGTAGAAAGTTTTGCAATCCATATAGTACATATCTGTATTTAGGAAACATATAAAAGAAGTGCTATGTACTACATTAACCTATTACTTTCTTTTTAAAATGAATGACAAAGCCGAGGATGATGATAATACTTTGTACAGGGTCAGGAGGAATAATAAAAATGATAATAATGATGATGCTAAGGTTAAGGTCAAGTTAGGGAAAATAATCTACGTGTAAAGGTAGACGTAGCAATACATTCATATGTAATAGTAAATGTTTGCGATGGCTACAAAAACATTGACAATGACAAATTATGATGGTTGCTACTAAGTACAACAACATTGAATAATGGAATAATCGGTAGGTAGGAAGGTCGAGGAAGCAGGGAATGGATGCGCTACTACTCTACACGTATCGTACACAGTCAGAGAAAAGGACCACATAACATCAGCAGGAGATACATATGAAGAAACTCTGTATCTCTATACATATCGCTGGTTGAAGATTCTATGATCTATCTATCTAACTGGCTGATGCTACTGAGTATGTATGTAGAGTGATGCTATACTACTGCAGTAGTCTGCAGGTAATGATATATTATGGTTATTATGATCAGGTGATGGACTCACATCTCCACCCGTTCGACCTTGATGCCCCAGGCAGCGGTGGCATCGTCCAAATTGGCCTAAGGAAGATAAAGAAGAGGAGTACAGTCGACACTTACATCTCAACCCTTTCGACTTTTATGCCCCACGCCGTAGTGGCTTCATCGAGGACTACCTAAAGTAGATTGCAGGAATCTATCAGATTATCACCATAGCTGCATTATCTGCTAAGCTACTTGGCTTGTTTCTTTACCTGCATGGATCCGGAAATGCTCTCGCGATCGCTGAGAATCTCATGCAAATTCTTGGTACCCAGGATGTTCCGCAGCGTGGTTTGGGCCAACAGACGCGTGGAGTGGTGAGCGTTCTCCACGTTGGCCACTGAGACGGTGGCGTTGGACACGCGGTAGTAGACGACAGCATCCACCGACACCGTCACCGAGTCCTTGGTGAGAACCTGCAAAACCACAAGAAGAGATTGCAGACTTTAACACTGGTAAAGCGGTTTTTAGTGGCCTTCAAAGGCCTTTGGAAAACCAGAAAGAAGAAGAAGAATGACGATAACACAGAGGAGGACCTGGATGAGGTTGAGTTAGAAATAGAGAGCAGAGAAAGTGTTGACGCGCATCATTATTGCAACGTTATTCTCATGCAAAAAAGAAGGGCCAAAGCAACCAACGTATAGAAAACTATACACTACTAGCAGCAAATTGTCGTCTTTGCTAATGGTAAGAGGACATGCACTAAGAACTGAAGAAGATTCAGCATGCACATAGTAGATGCTAATACTACAGTAGTACAGGTAAGTATAGAGAGCATCATCAGGAAAACAGGTTTTAGTAGTAGTATCAGCAGGCATTAGAACAGGCAGCAGTCACACCCAGAGATGATCACGCGAGACCACACCAAAAAACAATGTATCCTTTTTTATTCCCCAACAACAAGTGGTGGTTGTGTAGTAGATGCAAGTTGTATACCTCTTGGGGCGGCACATCAAGAGTGATGGTACGCAGGTCCACTTTTGAGTACGTCTCGATGCATGGCAGCACGAAAAAGAGGCCTACGAGGGGGTAGCAGTGGTAGTAAAAGTGGCGAGTTTAAGCCCAATTTTTAACTGGAAAGCTATCTGTACCTATGCTATGTAGTATAAAAGAGGGATTGCTGCTGCTCTTTTTTTCACAACTAGTTTGTCATTTTTGGCTTGAACAATGAACATACACATACGTACGTACATATGTGTGTGAGTATGTTTGTATGTGCGTGTTTCATTTTCAGAATAATAAAGAAAGGAAGACAAAATACTCAAACTCACAGTGTTTGAAAATAACCAAAAATATTGCGAAAATTCCAATGTTTGCCAGATGATACTAATTCAGTCATTTTTAAACACTGTGAAACTGTGAAAGATGGGCTGCTGCTGTTGCTGCCGCCGCGTGCCCATCTTTGGCATTGTTATATCTTATTTTTTTTTTCCTTGCAGCAGTTGTGCTTTCACTGCTTTTGCTTCTGGTGGTGATGGCAATCACAGAGAAAAGAGAATAGGAAAAAAATCGGGACTAGAAATCTATGAAGGAAGAACGTCATTGTACGAAAGACACTTTTCTACGTTAAATATAAGAAGAAGAAAAGATAGAATAAAGGACGTAAGGTAGAGTTGTCTGTCATCATACCCGTATAGCATATAATCAGCATCATGTTGTATATGATTGTCTACGTTCGAAATTCGTTTTTAACTACAAAGCTACACCTCGACTGTTGCATAAATGCAACAACAGCAAACCTTTGCTGCTGCTGTTAGAGGCTATTATAGTACATACTACGTACACGAGAATGAACTGAAAAGAAGATGGGAAAAGAAGAAATGGAAAAAGAAAACAAGATGCAAGCGTTAAAGTAGTAGTAGTAGTTGTAGTAGTAACTGTATATAGCAGTAGTAGTAGTCTAACTAATAATAAGAAGATTGGAAAAATAGATTAACGAAGAAGCTTTTTTGGCGCACCTCTTGAGGTGGAACTCCCAGAGTTATAGTACGCAAGTCCACCTTTTGATATGACTCAATGCACGGAAGGACAAAGAAAATGCCTAAAAGAGGAGAGAAAAAGAGATATGTTGTATGCAGTAGCAGAGTGTTTGGGTTGGGGAGTGGTAGTAGTATTCAGTTAAAAGGATTCCTTTTCACGTGCTCAAGTAGATAATTTTTTTAAGAGAAAAAGAAACGAAAACAACAACAACATCATTTTTGAGTAGTCAGCTCCTAGAGTAGCCTCAAACCATCTGCTTAGAAAAAAGAAAGAAAAAACTCAATTTTTGCTTGCGCATCAGCAGATGATTCGTGACCATTTAGGACAAGAGTAGTAGCCTTGTCAATTGTCGTCAAGAAGCATAAGAAGCTTGTCAGGAAAGGAAGTCTATTGTCATCATTGTCACCATTGTCTCCGTGTCAACTCTGTCAATGTCAATGGAGTCAATCATCTCGTGATATCACTCACACCAGTAGCTGCTCTATTGGGTGTTGTATGACTGCATTCTAGGATTAAATAGAGTAGTTGGATGATAGCAGACTAGAATAATGCGACACAATTCATTGCTTGTCTCGAGTTCCTTTTTTCTGTTCTTTTCTTTTGATCAAGCTGATGATCATGGTTGAGCATTGTTGTAGTAGTGAGTTGTAAGTAGTACTTTTTTGTCATCTAAAACAAACCTCCTGCGGGGGAATGTCAATAGCCGAGGTGCGAAGGTCGACCTTTGTGTAATTCTCGACGCACGGAAGTACGAAGAAAATACCTGAAAGCTCGAAAATCGCAATGCCAATGGCTGGCAATTCTCCGCAACTGCGCCGCCGCTGTTAAAAGTTTTTGGTTTGCCCCCAAAAAATAAATGAAGGAAAGGTGAAGCAGCTTTTTTCCCCCCATAAAAAAACCTCAAGAGGAGTTGTACTCCAAGTACTTACCGGGTCCTCGACTCCCACCTGAGAGTAATCGACCTAGCCGGAAAATGACGGCCCTCTCGTATTCCTGAACCACCTGAAATGTTGTCAAATGAGACTTGATGAGTAGTCCTTTTCCAACAGCACTGTTGACTCAAACTATTCGAAAAGTAAAATTTTTGTCCAAAAACTTTGCAATTTTCTCGGGAAATCAAAGTTGTCAACAACTAAAAAGTACAAAACCCCAACATTTTCACGAGTTTTTCACCCAAATTTTTTTTTGACAATTTTTCTCGTGAAATCAAAGTTGTCAACAGCTAAAAAGTACCAAAACCGCAACATTTTCACGAGTTTTCACCCAAAACAATTCGACAATTTTATCGGGAAATCAAAGTTGATTTTTTTGGACAAAAAAATGAAGATTTCGAACAGTGTGTGACTGAAGTTTACCTTGAAACAAACGCAAAGAGAAAAGGGGAGAGTGACCATGACCAGGCCCCAGGATATGGCGGTAAGGAGCCATCCGCATAGCCCTATGCCATTGTCCGATTCATCGGCTGCTAGTCAAAAGAAGAAAAATACAAGGTATTATCAGAGAAACACGCTTGGATGAATTTCTTTCAGGACTTTTATGCCATTAGGATAGCAATGGAATCAATCCTCATTCAGTGGGGGCGCCAAAGATACCATCATCAACCTACAACTCATCCTGCCTTACCTCTTTTCCTCCCCCCACTTTTCCTCCTCCTCCCTAACTATCATTTCTTGCAATCCCAAGTGCTGTTGTAGTACTTCTTATCCTACACCTTGCAAAGATGAGGATGCACAACATTAGAGTGTCTAACATGTACCTTTAAAAACTGCAATGACAATTCTGTCTAAAAATCCTATCCAATTCACGCTATTTGTCATCCATTAGCTCAATCGTACTTGAGGATATCTTAAAAAGTAACAACTGAAGTTTCCCTATATGAGCAATTACTAATTTGAAAAATAGGTACCACCCTAACGTCATAAATACTGTCTCGTAGCTTAGTCGTCAGTAAAGCGTGGCATTACTTCCATTAGGGAGCTGTTATGGTAGTGGACTACAGTGGTGTTGGGAACAGCAAATCTGCGTACAGACTGCTGCTGCTGCTGCAGCTGAAAGCTGCGAATTTATGCATCCGCGATCCATTTCCCTCACAAGCAGCAGCTGTATTGCTACATACATTACTGCCTTACCTACTCAACAAAGCTAAGACTTAAAAGCAATTGTAAGCTATACGAGTTACTCGGCTTCGACAGAGGACAGCAGGCGAAGTAGTCAAAGCACCGAGAGGTGAGGAGGAGGGAAAGATCGTAATCTGGGGTAAACAAGTGTACGTGACACATGCAAATACTTGAACCTATCCTCTCCTCGCGCAGTCTACGCACAGTGATTGAAAAATCCTCAAAAAGTCTCATTTATATTTCTCACGCTTTCAGTAATTGAGACTCATAATGTTTTTAGCGCGAAATATTTTGCTTGGCTTGCCATGATTTAACATGAGACATTTGGGGGGTGATTTGCCAACACTGTGAGTCTACTCAGTCTCAATGTGCACCTGCTTTTCTCCTAAAAAAGCAAAGAAAGCATGAAGCAGCAGCGTTTGCTTGATGATAGGTGACATTGAAACTAGGCCGCCTTATATTGCCGTGAAGTTGCTACTAAATACAACTGTTGGGCCGATTCACGCCCATATGGATGATGATAATCTTCTATGGCCTCTAAACACAATGAGAGTGTATTGGCCAATTGGGCCTGTTGCCGTGAAAATTCAATTTTTGTTGATTTCCCAACGGTATGGTGGCATTCTATGTAGGTGACCGGCGGCACAGGCAAGGCAGTGCTTCAATAATCAATTAGCTAATCTGCTTTTTAAAAAGTAGGCTCCATAGCCTGATTCAATGCGAGATGAGAAGAATAAACGAGGATACATGGAGACGATGTGACTTTTTCGTGCTTTCGTGCTGGCCACCACTCTACTGAATCCGAGAGTAGAGGAGCTGACAGAAGCGATTTTTTTCGCCCTATCGACAAAATCTTGGGCTCTTTTTTCTTTGTATTCTCGGGCGAAGCAGCTAAGGCGAATGAAGGGCAGAAGGCCGAATACTACGCTGATGCTACTGCTGATGTCCTAGCGCTGGTGGTCTCGTAAGTATGCTGCGGCAGAAAAAAAAGGTTGGTGTTTTCGTCCTTCTTTCTCTCCTTTTTTGGCCTCTCCACATGAATAATGATCTGTTCCAAGCCATTGAGGGACTTTTCAGGCGAAGTGGAAAGACTTCTACCGCGCGAGTAGGAGCAGGGTGGCAGGAGGGCTTTAATGATTAGGTGATATCAGAAAGAAGGAGAGAAGGAGGAGGAGAAGAGAAAAGAGAATCTTTTTCCATTCTGGCTTTCCGATGATCAGTTACAATCTTTTTTTTAGCGCGAGCATTGGTAGATCGCGCTTCTACATAACAGTTGTCAGTTAGTCATCGACTTTCTCCTCCATTTGAACTTTTTGACTCAAATTATATCAATTTTGTTATACTGTAATTGGCTCCTTGTTCATTGAATGATTCAAAAATCTATATTTGAGCAATACAAAATATGCCTGAATGGTTCAAATTGAATTGGACACTACAAAATTCATTTGAAGAATACAAAATACTGCATCGATTTGTTAATAAAAAAACCCTCGCGTTTATACATAGTCTGGAGGCTGTTTCCGTCTTGTTTCAGCTTCTGCCTCCTTCTTTACTCCTTTTGTCTCCTACACGACTATTGCTTGCCACTATACCGATGATGACCACTCAATCACGTCATTCAGCAGGGGAAAAAAACCCGAAAAGATATGTACTATTTCTACGATACCAATAACAATGTGGGTTGCAGCAGCAATCTGCGCAACATAGTGTGACATGCGAGCTTCCTCATTGCCTTCTGGCCATGCATTGGCATTGTTGATGGGGTTGCACTGTCACATCTAGGCTTGGCAGTAGCCTCGGCAGCTCTGCTTGCAGTCCAATATTTCTTAATGGTATCAGTGCCGCCACCGCTCATGTATAGCATCAGCACTACTATTTGTTTCCTCTGCTGGCTGCTAAACTACTTTTTTTTCTTAAAAAGAAAAAGTAGTAGTATTTTCCTGTTCCTACTGGGCTGGCTGCTGCTAGTAGTATGTATCTTCTAATTGACAGCTGTCCACCTTGGCATACTCTGGCCATCAGCTAAGCTTATCGTATCTAATCATCTTTAGACGTCTGTCAAGTGGCTCAATGAGCAATTGAGCACGGCAGCAAATCAGTGAATAGCAATAATTCTACTCTCTGCTGCTATGTAAGTACAACTGTATTCTTCATTGCCAATCAAGTCTGAAGCAAAGCATGCTTCATGTGGTCATCGGTGAAGTACATGCAAGCAGCTATCTGCTGTCATGGTAACTACTAGATGGGCTAGAATGGTAAATGCACCATCATTGAGTCTGCATTCATCAATGTAATGCTAGTAGCACAATGCCCACGACTGGGCTTTCAAGGCCTGGCTTTTCGACTGATGCTAGGAGGACGACGACTACTACTAAGTCGACCATTGGCTACGGCCATTAGATACTTACAGCCCATATTTGCTGGAGCTTAAAAGATGAAGTAGGAAGTTGTCTGGCTTGTTTCTTAGCAAGGATGACTAAGATGACAGCAGTAGCGGCGATGCTCCATACACTTTGTCATTCTGGATATGAAATTGTTGCACCTTTTTTCAGTTTTTCTTCCAGTTCTAAAGCTTTTCAGTGTCTGAGTAGTAGTGAGAAAGAGGATGAAGTCATGACAACAGATTCTCTGTCTGCACTTGACGGGATCACATGGAAACGTCAACTAAAAGCGACGTGTGCACCCAAACCCAGCTTAGCTTTCTGGGCTCCTCGCAACAACGAAGAAGTAGAAGAAGAAGCAGGGCGCAAAGCCACTCAATTGGGTAGAAACGCGGCTACGACGGACTACGACGGGGGACTACGTTGAGGACGAGAAGAAGGCGATGTACGATGCTGCTGCTGCATGCTTGTGCGCGAAAAACATGGCCTCGCAGCTTCAGTAGCTTCAGAGGAGCGCTACTATACTACTTCTGCCCGGAGCCAGAGAATTGCCCACTGCAGTAGTAGTAACAGAGTATGGCCCAAAGAGAAAGCGGCCTCAGTAGCAGTCCCCTTCATCGTCCTCCTCGTCGTAGTAGCACTGGCAGAAGATTTCCTCTATTTTCGACTTCCTCGCAATGGTCCCGTCCTCGCTATTACTGCTGGCCTCCACGCAGAAAAAAAAGTCGTGTGTGTACTCTACCACAGCACTAGAACGACTTGGCGTATGCTACTAAAACTATTCGGAAGCCTCCAAACTTTTCTCGCCAAGAAGAAGAAGAAGCGTCTTTCTCCAACACGCTTCGCATATAAGTATATACCACAAGTCAAACTGCATACATGGGAAATAGGAATGAAGAAGAGTAGTTGACTCTTTAGTCTTTAGATGCATGGGCTATGACCATGAGTAGTATTCTTTTGGCCCTTGATTACTACAATGCGGCACTATTACTTTACTACTACTCACTCTTATCTTCTCCTTACTTAATTTGTTTAAAAGCTTCACAGCAGTGGGGGAAAATCAACTTCAAGGTCTCATTTCAACTGATCTTTCCTTGGATGAAATTTTCAATATTTGAATTTTTCGCGCTTAGCCTAAATGGTTGATTTTAGACCAAGGCAGCAAAGTTTTCAGACGTTGTGAATTCATTAAGAAAGATATTATAGTTAGTATAGTGGGACAAGAGCTGCTGACAAGAGCCAGTGATCGCTCAATCGCAGGGAGAGTAGCGATGACAAGGATAACTTACTGCTCCTCCATCATAGCCTAAAGCTTCTTCTTTGACTTCTTCCTGTCACCCAGCTGCTGCTGTAGTACAAGTTGCTTGGTGATGACATAAGCAAGTGGAACAATCGCAATCGAAGATGATCTTGATACTATGCCAGATATGCTACAGCCATGCCCATCATCAGCCCAATACAGAGGAAAGAATCTCATCGGAATATTTCTGATGTCAAGATTCCAATTTGCATACACTCTCTGCTGCTACTGCCTCTTTGTTTCCCGTCTTTAGCCACTTGGCACAGCAATGCCACTCGCAGCAGCAGCAGCTCCTCTTCGAGGAGAGAGGGAAGCAGAAAAAACGAAACTAAAAAGACGACGAAGCAAATCTAGAAGTTACACACTTCTTTGTTTGGCTAAAAGTTGGCTAAAAGCACCAGAGCGCGAAAGCAGCCGGAAAAAAACCCACGAACGATAGCAGCTTCTTCATTTTTCAAGAAGGACTAACAAATTATGATAACTGCCAGACAAAAGAAAAACAAAAACCTCTGGAATTTTACTGCAAACTTCATCTCGTGGAAATGTGGAGCTTGAAAGTTGAAGAGTCCTTGGCAAGTTGTACAACGACTACTTGATGATGTAACGTTGACGTATTGAAGTTGTAATAAGGAGGAGGTAGAAGGAGAGAGGAAACTTTTGATCCATCTCCTATTTCACTGGCTGAAGGGCTTTTCAGAGTCATTTATAGTCATTGGTATGCAAATCCCCTCTGTCACCGCCAGAGCTGTTGACATTGACGAATAGTAGATGCTGCGTCCTTCTCGTCGTTCAGCTTTGTCCATCTCAGCTATAAATGGCATGAAAATCAATCTTGTTCTCCGTCTTAGTCCAAGAGCAAACTGCCTTATTCGTACTACAACACGTTGTTGGGAAAAGCCTACAAAAAGTCTCATTTGGACAACTTTGCCCGATGATTTGAATTTTCCCTTAGCCCAAAAGATACATGTTCAATTTAGGCGCTAAAAATGAGACTTTCTTTTTTCAAAACACTGTGACGACCATTGACCTAGTATTAGACGTATACACAAGGCTGCTCTGCTGCTTTCTATAGCCCTAAGTAATGAAAATGGTGATGCTATTGGCTTGTCATCAGATTTTAACTGTTTGCATTATCGAGAAAAGATATGCGTGTGTATTTCGTGCAGCAGCAGAAGAAGGAGGAAGAGTGTGCCAAACTTCTCATTCCCAACTTCGTTTAATCAGACGACTGCTTCCTCTTCTAACCAGGCTTTCCTTCGAGTGCTGGATCGGCCTCCTAGAAAGGTCGTTTAGTATATTGAATTCAATATGAATTGATGTGCCTACCTAAAAAAGGAATTTTTGGGGTACGTAGTACACTTGCAGTCTTCTGTTTTTAGTCTAATTTTGAATTAGAAATCGGGTTTCTCTGCTCGCGATCATTTTTGATCGCATACAATTACAAATGAAATGATTCATTCATCGTCATATGAATATAGTAAAGGCAGTTAAACACTTTTTCCCCAAGGTACTTTTAAAAATGCTTTTTGAATCTCTGGTCAGAACTGTTAGGGCAGCAAATTGATCAATGGATGGATGAATATGAATGAAAATACTTTGATGTGGACTTGAAATGGCTTCATTCAAATATTTAAAGAAAAAAGTCATTTCCCTCTTGACTTGCAGTTTTCAATTTTTAATAGCAATTCATCCAAACTTTGCTCTCTCATACAGTTTTCTGTTTTCTTTTGCTTTCCTATTAGCATTTAGATGCTAGAGAATAATGAAAACTGTTCTCTGTTAAGTTGAGGTCGAAAGAGAAAATCAATCACTTCAGCAGGTAATCCAAAGAGGTGCTGCTGCTCATCTGTCCAGGCAGCAAGCCTGTCTCATAACATCTTCTACCGAAAGGAGAAGAAGACGGAAGTTGTGTGAGCTAAGAAGAGGCAGTTGCTGCTGGCTCGGCAGCAAATTGTCTTAAGTTCCTGATGATACCAACCTCTTAAAGAAAAACATTGGCCGCGAGTAGTATCAGCCGCCAACACTGCTACTGAAGGAGGCCACTAGCACTACGTCCTCCAATATTAGAGGCCAGCAGCAGCAGCAGCAGAAGAAAAGGGTTAGAGGATTAAAGTGGCCACTAGCGTGACTCCAATAGTTGGATATGCCAAACATAGTGATGCTATCTGCTACACCACCACTGCTTTGCTCCGATGGGAAACACCATCGATAGGATAAACGATTTACGAGAAAGACGGTGAATGCCATATCGGCAAGCTTCAGAAAATATTGCTACGACTATGTATGCCAGCAGCAGGAGCAGCGTCAAAGTTCTGGCAACACGCCGATGAAGCCGCGCGGCTTCAAAAGCAACGTGCCACGCAGCCTCACCACTACTAGCAGCACACCAGTCAACTGATTTACCAAGTTTTCAATTCAGCTTTCTCGTTTCGCAATCTCGTACTCCTCCTCTCTATGATCTGGCAGCCTTCAGATTTTGGGGTCAGCAGTGCTTATCAGTTGCTTACTTTAATTAGTGCTAGTACAACTGCACTAAATGGGAGGAGACATTTGAGTGTTTGGCGCTTCACTTTTGCAGTAGAGAGAAAAAAACCAGTCTATTCAGTCGATTATTGAAGCTCGTGTCAGCAGGACTCTGCTTCCTTTTGCAATGCATATCCGCTTTGAATGGCGTGACCCTTGAATGCAACTAGGCGACTAGGCTGCTCCCCCACCAGCGGCGGCGGCAGTAGCAGCATCGACCACCAACCATGGTGGCCGCAAAAGCAAGCATAGCCAGCAAAGAATAATTCTGAAGGGCTGACTGCTTATTACTCCGATGAGGCTGGTAGATTGGCATACCGTACTAGTACATACTTTGTAGTAGCTGTGAATGAGGAGAGTAGGGGAAAAAGACGGAGGAGCATAGACGCAGAAAATAAAAAGTAGCACAGTCTGCATGCATAATAAATAGTAGTACTAGGCAACTTGCTCGGCTCACTATGATTATCGGCACAATGAATGGTATTATCAGAGCGAAAACATCATGATCATGATCTGACACTGATCAGATCAAAGCTTGTATTATGGATGAGTTGGAGGTATGGACTCATTTCTTACCCGAGGAGGAGCCCGTGCAAGAGGGAAGTTTTTTGAGAGCAGATCGAGCCCGTTTGACAGCCACATCACAACAGCAATCGCCCATAGTACTGTCCTCCTCCTTTCACATGAAAAAAGGCTGCTCAAGTCGAGCAAATGGACAGTGGTTTGCTGTTTCCCGTTAGCTTCGATGAGCAGATGAAGGCTTGAGAGCTGAGTAGGAGCTAGAGTAGCAGCACATGAAGTTAGAAAGGAACTCTTTCTCAAGTGACTGAACCGGCAAGGGCGACAAAGAAGACTACTAGCAAAGCTTCGACTAGAACGGCCAAAGCAGCACCAGCGACTGCACGATGCCCGCTACTGCTACAGAAAGACGAACGGGGAGCCTCAGAGAGCGCGTATATATTCCTTGTCGAGGTCGAAGCTTCATGCAACCACATCACAGGGGTAGAGCCAAATATACCAGACCAATTTTTTTTAAATACTCATTACATATTTTTGGAAAGGACAAAGTCATTTCTGTGACAAAAACAAAACACAACCTTTCCTCATTGGTGGGTCAATATTTGAAAAATCACACTACTATATGTACTACCCAGGGGTAACAGACATAGTATATATGCATATTTTCATCTCTCTCTTCTTGATTCATGGGTTATGCAAAATTGTGAGATAACGGCAAAAATTGAAACACTTTTTCCTTTTAACATCTCAGAATAGCTTTCCACGATTTTCTTTTAAATATCGTTGAATCACTTTGATTGTCAATGTCACGCCCAAAATACTATTTCTCTTGCCATGGCTATTCTTTCATAAAAGGACAAAATTCTACCAAAATATTTATGGGCCGAAAATGTCAAATAGAAGGACCTCCCTTGATTGTTGTAATTCTGATGACAAATTAGACTTTTTGAGTCATTTCAAACATGATATGCAAAGCTGAAACTTTTCGTTACTTCTACCCCTGTGTTGTAACAATGTCGTCGTTGCAAGAGAAGGGGTGAGGAAAAATGACAGGTTTTCGATATAGATGAAGCAGCAGCAGCAGCAGAAGCTTTCGATTTTCGCATCGCTCAGCTCCATTCGAATTTCCTTGGAGGAGGCAACATGCATAACTAAACAACATACCAGAGCATTCCTCTCTATCTCTGAAGTACTGCTTCCTGGCGGATGGCGCATCGCGCTGCTGCTGAGGCTGCTGCGGTGGCTTCGATGCTTTCATAATAATCCTAATCTGGCACTGAACACACTACAATGTGTAATGTGCCTTTGTGTACTACTACACGATATCCAAGGCTTTACGGGCATATTTGCACTGCATTGTCATACCAGGAGAACATTGTACTGCTGCTCCGGTCCTTCTTCTTCTCCTCCTCCTCCTCTTTCTTTTTTGCCATCCTTGCATCCATGTGCAAACATACAGTAGTGTGCATAAGCTTCGTTGTTTGGCCAGATCCAAGCCATCTTGTCCAAAGCCTTAGTCTAGAAGAAAAGACCTATAGCGGCGCCCAGCACTGTTACCAACACCACCGCCAAGCCTACTGACCTTCAAGACTAAAAGGAAGCCCTTTCAAGGCTTTTTAAAGTCGCTCAAAAAAGTCCACTTTTACAACTCTGATGTCACGACCGAAGAAGAAAAGATACATTTTTGAATTCTACAGTTTACTTGTACAGGGTGTCCCAACAAGTTTTAGATGAGAAGTTTTAGTGAAAATATCAAATCTG
>LT727963.1:177058-263198 GCA_900157175.1 Oithona nana
TTTTTCTCGTGAAATCAAAGTTGTCAACAGCTAAAAAGTCCAAAACCGCAGCATTTTCACGAGTTTTCACCCAAAACAATTCGACAATTTTTCTCGGGAAATCAAAGTTGAATTTTTGGACAAAAAATGAAGATTTCGAACAGTGTGCAAAATGAATAAAGGACACGATTCAAAATAACGAAATGCTTTATTTGCTATTTTGTGACTATATACTTTAGCGTAAGGTGTGCTCGCTTGTATTTTAATTTTTTTGGTTACATTTTTCATCGGTTTTTTTTTTCATAATGTCATGTTGCAACTAATAACTGTCATTGAAAATTGGAACAAGTCGCAGACTAAATGTAGTCTTAGTGCTTAGTTTGCTCTGAAAATCATTTTGGATTGAGCTTGCGAGAGAAAGAGAGAGAGAGAGAAAGAGATAATAGTAGTATCTGTAATAGATGCAAAAACATTGACATAGTAGTAATAGAAGTGTAGTTGTAGGAGGAGGATTTTTTGTTCAGACTGAAAAAAGAAGGAGAAGGTAACTTCTCCTCCTTCATCGTCTTGGTTGTCATCGTCATCATCATCAAGGGACAATTATGTAGTGGGAAACGGAAACAAATATTAGATGCAGAAATTGGATGTGCAATGGCCATGCTCAGCTACTATTGCTCGTCGTCGTAATATTGCTTCAAATGTCTTCATTTTCTAATCAATTGGTGATGCTGCCTTTGCTTTTAAAAAACCAACAAAAATCCGAGCATTGCTTGCTGGAGAAGGGAAGGACTAAAGGTGGCCTAGGAGAAGCCGAGAAAGACAATATTTTGAGTCGGATAATTTTCAACTCTTGGATCCTAGTCTGAGTAGTGTGTTGTTGTGATGATGATTCCAGTAGAAACTTGAAGTAGTGTCTGAGATATAGATATATATGTGTCATCATGAGCTTTAGGACTACGTTGTTGTTGTTTTTTTGTTTGTTTTTTAACCACACAGGAAAAGTAGAAATGGGTTTAAATCGGAATTCATGCGTCATTGAAGTAGTATGAGGATGTAGTAGGTAGTAGTGCTTAGGGGCAGAAACGTCCTCCACAGCAGCCTCACTGTAGTAGCGGCAGCGGCCTCCTCTCATCAAAACTTTGGAGACGTAATGCAGCTGCCTGATGCGGACTTGTTGGCACTATGATTCAAAGTGTCTCTCCTCCGCATCGGCGTGTCACGTTTATCAAGTATTTAGTAAGTATTCAACTGCGGCACACTGTTTTTTAACAACCAAGTTGAGCACTTTAATCCATTTTCTCCTCTTTGGCAGGCGAGGGTTCTTTGAGGAAATGCTTGATGAAGTCTATCGGTAGAGGGAAAATGATGGTCGAGTTCTTTTCAGCCGATATGGAATTGAGTGTCTGAAAGAAAGAAAGAAGAATGAAGCCAAAGTTGCAAAGAAAAGAATCAAACAAAAGTTCCTAAAGAAGAACTTGTTGTGGCATGGCCTTCGCACCGCAGTAGCAGCCTCCTCCGAGGCTGCCGGATTGCTGGTGCTGGTCAAAATTGGACGACTCTCTGTCTCTATCCAGTTGGCTGCTTTCCTACTTAGTGTGTGTGTTTTTTGCTCCGTACCTGTAAGTAACGTAATTGCAGGGCTGATGAGGATTCAGATATGATTTCCGAGGCCTCTTTTAGAGCCCGGGAAGCTTTCTGTTCACCCTCTGCCGCAATCACCTTGGCTCTAGCCTCTCGGGCAGCTTCGGCTTCGGCTGCCATAGCTCGCTGAAGCTGAACGGGTAACCGAGCGTCTTTGCTGTAAGGAAAAGAAAGACAGCAGCAGGTGAGATAATAGTTCACTTTGGCAGCAAAAGAAGTCAGATGCAGAGTTATAGGGAAATGGTACTCACATCTCCACTCGTTCGACCTTGATACCCCAGGCCGTGGTGGCTTCGTCAAGGACACTCTGCATGGAACCGGAAATGCTATCTCGATCGCTGAGAATCTCATGCAGACTTTTGGTACCCAGAATATTTCGCAAGGTGGTTTGAGCCAGCAATCGTGTGGAGTGATGGGCGTTTTCCACATTGGCTACCGAGACGGTGGCGTTGGAGACGCGGTAGTAGACCACGGCGTCGACCGAAACCGTGACTGAGTCTCTCGTCAGCACCTGAAATACAGCAGTTGACAGTGATTAGCGTAGCCAACTAGCCATAAAAGAAAACCGAAACTAGGTCAATTTCTTTGCACAATTATGGATATAGGCGAAGCGAACATGGGGAATTGGGGAACAGGAGAACTGAAAATTGATTACCTCCTGGGGTGGCACGCCTAAGGTGATTGTACGTAAATCCACCTTCTGATATGATTCGATACATGGCAGTACGAAGAAAATGCCTGCAAAAAGATGGATGAGATAGACTTTAGTGTAGTAGTGGCTTGGATGATGGTAGAAGCAGGAAATTACCTGGTCCTCTGGATCCCCCATGGAGCAGTCGACCCAGTCGAAATATAACGGCTCTCTCGTATTCCTGCACAACCTTGAAGCAGACGCAGAGGGAAAAGGGCATTGTGACGAGGACCAGGGCCCATGAGATCATAGTGAGGAGCAGTCCACAGAGTCCCACGCCACTGTCCGATTCGTCGGCTGTAACCAGAAACAGAACTCAACTCTTGTCATTAGTTTCCTGCTGCGCTCTTCCATGATATACTATACATAGAAGATGAAAGTGAAAGCAAAAACAATGTCACAAAAACCTAAGCTTTTTCCCTAGATTCTGGTGACGAGCTTTTGATGAGAGTACCGCAAAGGAGACGGATAGGATGCGACATACAGACAGCATCAGACCAAGCACACTTTCCTTCTCCCTTCTTCTTTTCCCTTTGTTGTCAGTGCTGCTGCTCTCACTGCTGTTGATGCGGTTAGGTAAAAAAGAACCCGTAGGGTAGAACGAGAGGATTTAGCAAGAAGGGTTTTTTTTCTACATTTAGCCATGGAGACGACTCGACTGACTAGTAGTCTACTCACTTGTGCAGGGAGGAACGCGATCGAGGAGAGCCTGAGCACGGGCTCCTACATTATCACAACAGCCGTCTTGAGGGTTCCCGCCAGCAGCCCCCCTTCGAAGGCCATTATTACCGGCAGCTGATGAAGCCGCTGCCTTAGGTGGTAAGTCTTCTTTGGGCGGAGGATGATTTGTGGAAATCATGCTACAAGTGATTGAGGTCAAGACGCTAATCACTTTGGCATCAGTCAGGACTCATCCTAATCCATGGGTCCCTAATGCTCCTCAGCCTCTTTTTCTCTTGGCTTCGCCAGATGACAGAGGCTGCTGCTGCTGCTGCTGAGGCCGCCGCTGCTGCTGTTGGGGGTTGTGTTGGCACTAGCGTGCTTCAAGTTGGACTGTGTGCCAGAGAAGACGAGCTAGCGCGCAATGAGCTTCTTCTACGAAGGCGGCGGCGTAGTCGTGCAGCAGCCTCCTTAAAGGAGGCCATTGACGCGCGGCACCAGCCGTGCTGAGGAGCTACGGAAGCAAAGTTGTACGCCTTCTCTTCTATGCTGCTATGTAGTAGTAGTACCACTGCTCTCTCTCTCGCTCTATGTGTGTGCAACTTTTGGGCGAGTTTGGTATCTTTGTATCGTAGATCAGTGTGCTAGGAGAAGGCCGTTGCTGCTTTTCCTTCCTCACACTGGCGTTCATGTCGATGAGCAGAAAGCTCAGGACGACGACGACGAAGCTTGCTCGGCTACTCTTGGCTACAATTGGGAAAAAGTGGCTCAATTGCGCGCGCTCTAACGCGACGTTACGACTTTGAGGAGGCCTTCTTCTTCTTCAACCAATCCAACAAGGCAAGAGGGCCAATGCTTTTGAAGCTCTTCTCTCGTCGTCCTCCTCTACCCGAAGCCTCCTTCGGCCTCGAAATTCAGAGCTCTTGGAGAATGCCTGGCAGGCTTATGGCTAGCTATGGAGCAGGGAAAGTCCAAGTCAGCAGCAGCAGTAGCTCGACTCAACTTAACTCCTCGTTGCTCGCTTGCATGGGTTGCAGTAGGGCAGACCCAAACTCGCCAACTATGTACTCAAGCTCATTATTCTCCTTTTCTATAGTCCATCTGAGGATGACGGATGTGTCGAGAGCACAACTATAGGTCAGTCGTGGCCCAATGATTTCCAAGTCATTCATTGACTCAATGGGGCACTGGGCGATAAAAGGCTAGATAGCCATAGCATCAGATCAGCGGCGGCGGCATCGCAAAGCACTAGCGTGAAGAAGAATGGATGGATGAGATCTTTTCACTTTGGGCTGAGCTTTTCATCAGATGAGTACCACTGCATTTGCATTATCGACATCGATTGCCATACCACTTCAACCCCTCCTTATTCGACTACTCTTAGATTCATCGATGATTTTATTGGAAGAAAAATCATGTCAATCTCTAAGAAGAAAACGACGAAGAAGTTTCCTCCCTGCTGCTCCAGGCTCTTGCTCCTCTCTAGCCAAAGCTGAGTCCCTTGGCAACTTTACCGTCGTGTGGGTTGTTGGGAGGGGAAGAAGGAGCATCGACGACATCTGGATGGAGGTAACCCAATATACCAGCAAAAGCAGCACTGCCATGATGCAAACTTCTTTCCAGTTTCCCACCTTTCATTGCTTTCTGTGGTACGTGAATTCTCCCCCACACCACCAAACATTTCCCCGCCCTTCTTACATATTTTCCACTTCTTTCTGCTGGGCGATGATGTTGCTTTTCATAGATTCATAACGTCTACACTACTACTATGCGGCCATGTAAATGGTTTTGCAGCATAGCTCCTTACTCTTTCTTCTCCCCAGTAGCTCCTCATGACATCAATACCACTTTTGATGATGATGATGATAATGCTGCTGCTACTGATGGAGGTCATTATGGGTGATTTGCAGAGACTTTTGCATCGCCCATTATTCACTTTATGTTGATCTACGAGGACTACGAGTGATGCTCATTGCTCTCTTTGCAACAATCAGAATGCATAATCGGGTGCCGCATTGACTGGCAGTAGAGCCCAGTGCAGCATTAAGCATTGACGACGACAAAGGAGAAGAAGACAGGACTTGACTTCAATTAAGGAGCAGCAGCAGCGAGGGAAATCTGGGACAGTCCCATATAGCAATGCATGTTGAAAAATCAAGAAAAATATTGTCTGGATCTCATGCCTAAAAATGGTAGTTTTACACTCTTTGAAATATTGGACAACTGTTTAGATATGGTAATTAATATGAGTGAATTTCCAACCATGTGCAGCGACCTCTTTTGATAAAGTCATAACGACGGCTGCGATGGGATTGCTACATTAGAGATGAGAGAGAGAAAGGAGCTTGAGAAGCGACAATTGCTCATCGATGATGCAGTAGTTGAGTAAATGCAGGTTTCTACTTTCCCTGATGCTGCTCTATCTACTATTGGAATTGCCAAAGCAAGAGTAGTAGTCAAAGCTTGGCTTTCCCTCTGCTTGCTGACTGCAAGCATCGATGAAGCCGCTACTGTAGCTCTGCTGTCCAGCTAGCCAAGCATCACCACTGCCGTTGATGGATGAGATGACGGATGAATTGCAACGGTGTTGTACACACAGCAGCAGCCAAGAGAAGAGGGAAAATTTCGCCGAGCTACAATTATTGGAGAGGAGCTGGAGACTACTAAGACGATGCACAAATGAGCGGCTATGCATAAAGCCGGCAACTGCTGCTGTCTAGTATGACTGTAGAGGAAGAAAGAAAGAAAGCTGAGAAAGAGATGAATAATGCTTGTATGATGCTCTTGCAACCCAAGCTGCATTAGTATGCGAGCCCCACAGCGTGACATTTGCCAAGAAAAATTGACTGAGCACCTTCCCTGCCAATTGGAACCATTGAAAGTAGGTGAGCAGCTTCTGAGCTCGGATAATAATATTGAGAAGCAAGTCGTCGTCTTTTGCAAAGGTCTTTGCCTTCCATTTGCAAGTCAGGCGACTCATTTCCCAGACGACTAAGGCGAAAGCTCGTTAAGAAACTTTGGGAAGCAGCTACTGACGACAACAGTAGTAGTCTTGAAAGAAGAAAGAAGAAGTACAACTACTCAATGAGCTCCTCTTTTCAAAGGACCTTTTTTTTCTTTTCCTCTCGCTTTCGTCCTCCTCTGCTGCTGCTGCTCTCGTTGACTATTTTCCTCGTTTTCTCATCCGTCTGACTTGGCCTTTCAAAGTGTTGAAAGGCTTTGTTCTGCCTAATCCGAAGGTGGTATAACAGCAGATTCAGCTAAGGAACTACAAGTTTGTCAGCAGATTCAGAGCATAAATCTCCGACTTAATGCTGCCTGGAAATCTACAGTTCTTCTAACATTTCTCCTGGCTTTGCATTACAACAAAGAAAGCGGCTGCCTTAATGGCATTGAAAGCCGCTCTTCCACGTTTGCCTCCTCTTCTACTGCTTCAAGCATGACAGCAGGACGATGCGCGATGTGCACGGACGGACATCGAGGCAGCAGCGAAGAAGACGAAGATATGCCGGCGATGCCATCTAAAAATAGAAGGCCAGAAAAACGAGCGCGCTGCTGCTGCTACTATGGCCACCATTACTACGACGATGATAGCATCCAACGCTACTACTCCCACGCCGCCGTACCACTATCTAGCAGCTCCTCCTCGTGATGGGTTTCAATGCCTCTCCTTCGATCACAGCAGCCAAAGAATTAATTTCCCCAGAGCGAGGGGAATCGAAGCAGAACAGTAAGATAGAAAGGAGAGCCGTCGCGTCGGAAATCGCTCCTTTACACATCGGCACCCAGAAAAACGATGCGTTTGGATATAACCAAAAATGAATTTGGAAAAGGACTATAACGAGCTTACCTCCAATGATAATGTCAGGGTTATCGCCTTGTTCGGGATCTCCTGTATTGACGAAAAATCCAGTATCGGTGCTCATAGGACCCGACTTTTGTGGCGGCTGAGAAGGTGGCGTCGGGGCTATTTTTTTGAGAAATGAAGTAGCCTGACCTTTCATCTGCTCCATGCTAGTGGGAATTTGCATGCCTCCGGAATTTGTAACCCCACCGTGACCATGTTGTCCTCCGCCTCCAGGACCGCTTAGCTGCGAGCCGATGGGGACCTGGGGCGACATTGAAGTGGGCACTATGTTGCCCACTCCTTCGTCAGTGATGGGAACGATGGGTTGCATAATAGACCGATCAGAGTTTGCACGAGTTACACAACAACAGGCACAGCAGATTCATGTGCTGCTTCTCCAACTTTTTCATGAAAGATTTTGGGCAAAATCATCTTGTGTTTTTCTGCAATATAAAAATTAGATAGAGGATGTCACTAACGCAAAGATACGTTCTGGGTTCTCGCAACCTTTCACCGAGTTTTTTTAAACTGCGCGCGCCTGTCTTTCGTTTGTTAACAGTAGTGCTTTCTAAATTCTAAGTAAAAGCTTATTTTTCTCAGCTCAGTGAAATGAGTGGTGACATTATCAAGCCTATTTACTATGTACGGAATCTAAAACGTGTATTGATACTTTCCCATTCATTAGCACAAATACTTGTGGATTTCGCCCATCTTTGCACACACCTAGTAAATTGGCTTTCTCCTTCTTGGCTGCTAACTAATGTAATGGAGGTATTGACACAAAGCTAGGAAGGTAGGCTGACATACTAATACCATCTGGGAGAATGGTAGTAGGTAATAGGACTGAGACTAAGTTGAACTAGCAGGTGTTTCCATTCTTCTTCCTTCTACTACCGTAATGTGTCTAACTCTGCTATGATATGACGACGACCCTATCTTGCCTATCCCAAGGGAGCATACCCTGGGTGCAACCTCTAACCCTCCTTGAGTAGCAGTATATCAGCTGCAGTAGTATGGTAAGATGACTAGAACAGAGGGGACTCCGCCGCCGCCGCGTTACAACTTTTTGCAGCTCTCTTTCTCATTAGAAAAATGGAACAACGACGTGTGTGCGTATAAAAAGGTCTCTTAGCGCCCTGCTAACACTACTGTAACAACTACTCTGACTCTAATTGAGTTTTCCTTCTCCTTCGTAGAGTTGGACCAGGCGACGTCATATTTGGATTTATTTGTTGTTGGCCCCATTGCTTCTGCTACTTTGACAAGCCATGCGTGATGTTCAAAAATCAAGAGTTCATGCCATCATTCGTCGTAGTCGTGGAGGAATTTAGTTTAGTCAATAATTATCTGCCAAATCTGTTGGAAGATCAGCCCCAAATGTCTCCTTTTGCTTTTCGAACTTTTCCAGCCTTTCGAGCTTTTTAGCCTTAGATTTTCAAACTTTTAACCTTTTAATTTTAGCTTTTCGAGCCTCTCGAGCCTTTCAATGTTTTCGAGACTCTTAGCCTGTACAAAAAAGGTCTTACATTTTCCAACTTTTAACCTATGCTCTTATAGTTTGAATTGTTTCAAACTTTTTTGAACACTGCGATCACCTCTACTTCTTAACACATATTATAGAGCATTAAAAGCGTCGAGCTATCTACTATCTAGCAATGAAAGTAAAAGCCAGTGAGCAAATACTACGGAGAGTGGAGGAGAAGGCAGCAGCAGCAGACTTCTTGTTTACATTGAGCAAGAGTTGTAGTATGACTTTGGTCTTTGGTGTATGTGTGTGTGTGTCAATAGATGAAAATTCCAGCCTTATTCACTTCGGTTTTTGTTATTTTTTCTGCTCCTCGCTCTTTGATACTGCTTTACGACGTTTGCTGCCACCGCTTAGCGCCGGGGCCGGTAGCAAGCATTGCAATGCATTTTGCTCAAATAAAGAGAAATCTTCATATATTTGCAAAGGACCGTAACGGTATACGAGGGAGAAAAAATACCTACAGGAGGACGAGCAACGCACACTGTTCGAAATCTTCATTTTTTGTCCAAAAATTCAACTTTGATTTCCCGAGAAAAATTGTCGAATTGNTTGACAACTTTGATTTCACGAGAAAAATTGTCAAAAAAATTTGGGGTGAAAAACTCGTGAAAATGCTGCGGTTTTGGACTTTTTAATTGTTGACAACTTTGATTTCACGAGAAAAATTGTCAAAAAAATTTGGGTTGAAAAACTCGTGAAAATGTTCGGAATTGTTGACAACTTTGATTTCCCGAAAAAATTGTAAAGTTTTGTTTTGTCAAAATTGATTTTTTGGACAAAAATTTGACTTTTCGAATAGTGTGCAACGGTGGGCAAGTGGGTTTTGCATTTCTTTCAAATCCAGCTGATTGATATACTGCTGCTGCTGCATCATAGATCATTGATAGGGTATTTCATCCCTCGATCATTATCAAGGGACGGCCAATGAGAGAAATTGAAAGGCCATCCTGCTCGGCTCTTCTTGCTTGGACGAGGAGGACAAGCTCACTTCTTAGTTCTTGGGCTTCATCATTCCCAAGGGAGGATCTCGACATCAGTCGACTAGCAGCAGACGGCCACACAGTAGTAAAGGACTCAGAGAGGAGAGCCACTCAATTATTTAAAAGCAGTGGAAAAGAGAAATAGAGGAGAATGAGCTACTACTACATAGAATGTATGTAGCTAAACTCTTGCTCCATTGGCTTTGCATGAGAGAAGACCATTTTCGATATATGTACAACCAAACTGTTTTCCATATAAAAAAGTAAGCATTTTTTTCTTCTTCTTTCTCCTCCTGTCTACTGGCCAGGCTGCTCTGCCTCTGCCGCCTCTTCCTCCTTCCTGCTTCCTTCCTACTTGCCTGCTAGCTGCTCTAAATCCAGTAGACTACTTCTCTACCCTTTTGTTTCTTTCTCCCCTCTTTGCTTTGGCTGGTTTTCTTTTTTGGTTTTGTGCTATGACTGATGGCCACTGTAGCATTGTTGAGCTTAAGTTCGAACGTTTTCTTTGAGAGCCGAGAAGAAGCAGGAATGAAAAACGACCTCATCGAGGCCAGAATTTTCCTCCCCCCCTGGTTCTTAGAGAAGAAGAAGAAGAAGCAGTAGTCCTTAATTGCCTCTTTGTTGTGCTTCAGTAGAACTACTGCTGGCAAAATATGCTTTGCAGCAGCAATGGTATTAACAGTACAGCAATACTACCATCGTAAAAAACACGTATGTATATGGACTTGTAAGCATATAGTACATAGTACCACGGCCGCCACCGCTTGGCTTGGCAATCTCGCTGCTGCTGCTGCCAGAATCAATATTGCACACCACTGAAGGAGCAGCATTCTCGGTAGCAGTCGAGTCGTCGTGACGGTGAAATGAGGCTCCTCAATTATAAATTACTGCTACTGTTGAGGAGGAGAGAAAGAAGAGCAAGCAAGCTAGCTCCTCAGGAGGTAGTAGAAGTTTTCCGCCCACCCTTCATGGTCTACTGCTACTCCTGTCTCAAGTTCCTTTTTTTCTTCTTCTTCTTCTCTTACTTCTTCCTTTGGCTCTCCAAGGAAGTAGAGGAGGAGGAGGGTCGCAAAGCGCAATAGAATACGCAAAGTGTGCCCATAAATCTGCACTGTAACCCATTCTCTCTATTTGCAAGTAGTCCGTTGTTGAAAGTAGCTGTTGATCTCCACTGCTTCCATACAGCCAGCTACTAGCTACTGTGAAGGAAAAAAGGAAGGAAGGAAGGAAGAACCTTCTTTTTTTCAATTTAGTGGCCTCCAAAATGGCCACCATTCGCCTGATTTATAGACACACACACATATACTGCTTTACAGGAGAGAGAGAGAAAAACAAAAAACAGATTTGGCATATCCCATAATGTCACAGCAAACATCTAACTCAATGTATTTGGGTCATTACCTGAATATGCATTACAACTACGATGAAGCGATAGAAGAGCAGCCAACATCATGGTCAGTGATGTCAAGAAAAGCTCAAACTTAACCAGAGTGAAATGGCTCTTTTTTTTCCCTTTTCTTTTTTGCAGAAAAAGCAAAGCTGCTGCTTGTAGTAGCAGTGGTAGTCAGCGTTGCTGCTATAAGAAACATTAAGCATTCGAGACACGTATTCTAAGCTGTTGCTACACTCATCATATACAGTACGACGACGGCAAAGCCTGGTGGCTGCTCTGCTGGCTGGTGCTTGCGAGGAGCAGAGGAGTAGTGATTGATGACAGGACTTTGTTACTGCTATAGTTCTATAGCATCACCTTCTTGGCCATTGTTTTTCACCAGCCAGATGACCTCAAAGGAACATCAGTAGCAGCAGCAGCAGCAGAGAAACAATTAGCCCAAGGGATCCGTTCATCTTTGTCTTCTTTCTAGCAGTAAGTGATGCAGTAGCACACCTCTGACAAATCAGGGCCAATTATTTTCTACTTTGTCTCGTAATCACCAGATAAATGATGATTATCCCTCCGCTCCTCCATCCAGCAGCTCTTCTTTGCCTGTTGAGCCCATGCAATAGTATACTATATGTAGCTTTCCCTTGCTGTACTACTACTCCTGCTGGCTTCGTGCAGGTTGTTCATTACGGCTTTTTTTTTCCCTTCTGCTAAGGTACTTTTTTTCCCCTGCAGCTCATATGACGGAGGGAAAAAAATCGGAAAGGTTTAGAATCAGCAGTGGACACACTCCTCACATAGAAGTCTAGATTTTCCCTCCCCCCTTGTCGTTTCTGCAGGCAGCAGCCCTTTTGTCTATGACTGCTATCTCTTCTGGTTTAAAGTAGTGGAAAGGAGGGAAGAAGAAGAGGAGGAGGAGGGAGCAGCAATATGCCCTCATTTCAATTTCTATGGCCAGGACCTTTTAAAGTGCAGTAGTAGAGAAAGAAGAAGGTGAGATCATGAATAATTTCCAAGGAGCCTGTGAGCCGGGGAGGGGGGCAAATGACAGCAGCCTCAGCCTCCATCGAGGCTTCACATAAAGCTTTGGAGAAGAAGAAGAAGAAGAGAAGAAAAAAAAAAGTTGGCGAGCTGCCACCATCACGTTGTTTGCTTTCCAACCACACAAGCAACGTCGACGAGGACGGTGGTGTTAGCTTCGTCTTCAAGTGTCAAGTGGAAGGTTTTCAACTACTACGACTACTTCTCTATGATATATAAACCCTTGCCTCTGCTGCTGCTGCTGATCCAGGATCCGTGTCGTCTGGCTGTTAGCGTGCAAAGCAGCTTTTAGGGCGTGCCGCTAGCACTACTTCACTCCTTTGACATACTTAATGGCAGTAGCTCAAGCACCAGTACATTAATTACTGCTCCCTTGTTTTCCGGTCGAGAGAGTCTCCCCCATCCACGATGGCATCAGAAGCTTGAGGAAGAGCTTGAAAGAGGGTGCTAGCTAGAGCATCTTTCACACATTTCCTCGGCAACATCAGTGGTCGGATGATAGTAGGAATGAACGAGAAAGTGATGGGATGCATCCTCCTCCTCCTCCTCCTTCTTTTTCATCGTGAGAAATCAACTGACATCATTTCACTAGGTCATCAGATGATAGTTTTATTCTATGCTTTCATCTGTTGGACCTGCTTTCTCGCGCTGCTTCTTGGTATGTAGCTATAGAGCCACTATTCAATCTTTAAAAAGCTTCAAGAGGAGAAAGACTGCTTCTGTTCTGCTTTGACTACGTAGCAGTGGTACATACTGTGACTGTCGTCAGAGCTGAGCAGCTCCTCGAAGCAGGAAGGCTTTTTCCCCTTTCTTTTCATGTCTACTTGTACGGTCGATGGCTTTCATCTAAGCATTTGATCGTCTTTTCCGGATAGTAATATCGTTTTCTTCCTCCTCTTCCCCTTCTCCTCCTAGCAAGCTTACTTATATGGCTTATGGAAGAACAATGGTCGAAGCCGTGTCGCCACCGCCGCCTGGGTAGTAATGTTTGCTACTACTACAACTACGTATGTACCTCCTTCCGGCTTTAGCACCAAACTATGTGCAAACTGTCTTATGCTCAACTCCTCCGCTTGTCCTGCTTGCTTGGTGGTATACTATACGACAATGTAAGACTAGATAGTAGCCCTTCTTTAGAGTCAATGCCCTCGTTGCTCCTATTACTGCTGCTGCTACTGCTATTGCAACGATGCCAAAGTCATCCAAGATTTTCAGCCGGTTGCTAAACACTCTTCTCCTTCTCTGCTAAAGCATCAACTAGAAGCAAAACTTGGCTTTGGCTAATGTACCATGAAGTGGTGAAACTCTTCGACTACTACTGCATCCTACTCATCGCCACTACTGCTGCCTCTCCTCACGTGTCCAATACTGAGGATAATTCAACTCCGCAGAAGCTTTAAACTGCAGGAGAACTAGAAGAAGAAGGAGGATGAGACTACTGCTATGCTAGGCTTCTTCTCCTCTTTCAGTTTTCCAACTCCTTCTTCCAAGCTAGAACCCTAATTGCATATTCGGGGAGAAGAACCAGTAGTCCTAGTCACCACTCCTTCTTTAGTCTTTTCTTTTGAAAACCCACCCGAAAATTCCTTGATGCCTACCTGAATAGGATGACGATGCGGCAGTCCAACTTTGATCAGCAGTCTGGGATGACGGAAATTATCTTGTAGATAAGCACAAATAGACAAGCTTGATGAGGATAAGTAGTCTGGGTCTCTTCTTTTGCTGCTGCCGAGATTATTGCAATAGTGAGGAGCTGATCCAAAATGCCGATGCCGGAATCTGAAGCCGGAAGTTGCAGTTGCAGTCTTTGCTTGACTGAACAGATGTCTGAGGAGTCTGTCCTCGGATGAAGAAGAGCGATGGGAGACTAATGAGACTGATGCAGGCCTGGTAGTAGTAGTACTGTTGTCCGTTGGAATGTGCCCCAGCAGCCTCTGAGCCATTGTCCAGGAACAGCTCCGTTGCTGCTTTGAAAGGCTCAGCTCTAGGAGCAGAGAAGGCTAGCTTGCTAGCCTTGCTGCTGCCATCAACATGTGGCTTAGAAAACCATGAATGACTTGTCGTCTGTTCTTTGTCGGTCTTTGCAGAATAAGTCTCTCCTCGTAGCTGTTGAAAGGGGAGAAGAAAGGCAGCGACTACTAGCGGAATAAGAAGCCGCTGAAGCTTCGGCTTCGGCTTCTCTCGAGAGGAGAGAAGAAGAGCTTGCGCTGCCTCTGAAGCAACTTCGTAAGCTCCAACTCCGACAACGGCAACTTCGATGTCGTCGTTTGCAGAGTCTTGGTCGGCTACTGCTGCTGCTTCGCCGAGGAAATGGGGAGTCTCGCAGAGAAGAAGCGGAGAAGAAGAAGAAGAAGAAGCCTTGTCGGCCAGCCTAAGGTTTTCTTGCCTTCCTTCGAGCAGCTCGCACGTGTACTATGAATTATGTGAACTGAACTGACGCCGCCGCTGCTGCTGCTGCTGCTGTAGCCTTAGTAGTAGTAGTCGTAGTGCTCCTGCTTTGGCTCAAGCCTGCTTTGGTGGTGCTTGTGCTGCTGCCACTGCCTCTGTGGCTACGGCAAAAGCTGTTGCGAGAAGAGAGAAGCAGAAGGTTGGCAGTGACTAGGAAGAGAAAGAGCTTCCACATACAACATTCTCTTCTTTTGCAGGTAGACTACCACACTACTGCTGCTGCTCTCCATTCAAAAAGGAAAATGTCCCCCCCTAAAAAATATATGCATGCTATCTACTGCTATCATCACTTCTATCATAATTCCGCTACTGCGCCGCGACTGGATAGAGTGTGTAGCGGAAAATTAGGACACCTAATGACTTACTACCAAGTTGCCACTTTGCCGCCTATGCATTTTCAAACGAGGATGAACGACGGTTGGCCTTGGTCTTCTAAGTTGTCAATTTCCTTCCGATTCTAATTCTGCTACAGTTACTCGATAATCAAACTTCCACTACTCTCCAGGCTTTAAGCTTCAAAAGCAACGATGAATCCAACTGATACAAAGTTTCCCTAGACACATCCGATAAAGACAAGCTGATAAAATAAAAGAATTGTATGTTTTTGATTCATTTCTTATTTGTGCCAGATAACTAACGAGACGAGAATAATGGCGTTATGTTGTTGTTGGATTTTTCTTCGGTAAATCTCAGATATTGAGGATTTGCCGGCAATTGTCGAAAACGTGAACTGTCCTCATCTGGAGGAATAGCAGTCGACCACTAGCAAGTCAGAGAAAGAGGTAGAGCAGTAGTCTGAAGCTGAGGCTGCTGCTGGAGTGGCACAGGCGTTGGCTCCTCTCTTCTTTTCCAGCAGCTCTTGCTCGTGTCTCTTCAGGGAGCCTTTGTTGACACGAGCACACAAAGACTAAGTAAAAGCCTTTGCTGCATTCTGTTATTGGGATGGCCTTGGTGCCACCCTTATGGGGAATAAATTGACCTTCTTATGGAAAGAGTAGTTATAGCCACCGTCAAGAGCCCGAGATGATGATGATGGCATAGCCGGCAGCATCAGCAGCAGCAGCAAAAAGAGAATTGACGCATTAATGATGATGAAAGTAGTAGTGCTAGTAGAAGTGCTAGTAGCACTACAGTGCTGTTGCAGACTCTTCTACTAGATAGTAGTCTTCCACAAATTTCCCTTTGAGTAGAAGCTTGAGCTTTCTGCTGCTATTGCTGCTGCTGCTACTTGGAAGAACCAAGCAGTTCTTTCTTCCTCTCTTTCTCTCCTCTTTCTTCTTCTTCTCCTCCTGTGCTCCAGTCTCTTCAAGATGAAATTAAGCAAAGTGCTGAGCTCAGCTTCCGACCGATGAGCAGAGGCTGACTGACTACTGCTGCTCTATCCTTCTCTATCCCTTCATTCCTTGATTGTCTGGCAACAACGACAATGAACCTAATATGCACTTTTACTTGTCTCCATGTCTATGCGGCTGAAGAAGCAGAAGCAGGACAAGAAAGCAGGTCACTGCTACTACCTGGTGAAAGAAGAAGACGGGCCTCTTCCTCTCGTTTACAAATGTGTGAGTGTGTTGTGGAACTACTGCAAAGCCCGGCATGCAGCCTGGCCTCTTTCTATTCTCACTGCTGCTGCTCATTTTGGTACAAAATTTGTCTCCATTGTCAGCAGCAGCAGCACTAGAGTTTCCTTCCACCTTCTCAACTTGGATTAATCCATCTTTTGCCAATGCATCGCGTGATGTCGCATTTCGCATTTCTCTACTGCATCATCGTCGTCTTCGTCTCCAACACCTAGGACAACAACTTCTACTCCATTTGCAGCTCGACTACTCGCGGCGGCGACATCTCCTGCTCCTCCACCTCATCGTTGCCATCGCCCTAAAGTCGACTCATGGCAATGCATGACACAAATACCCCAAAATTTCCCTAGGGACCGATCATTTGTCGCAGTAGTAGTCTCCGCCGCTTTGCCACCAATGCTTCTTTCTTTCCCCCCACCGCTGCTGCTGCCTTTGCCCGCAACCAGTACCATCATCCTGGCCAGCACCCACTAGCATGCTACTAGAGGTGCAGTAGCAGAATTGCGTTGACCACCCACCAAGCCAAGCCAAGCTTGTGGCTTGCACACTTATACTACATTCACACACACACACACATACTACATTTTCTGCTGCTGCTGCTTGCATGGGACTCGTCCTCCTCTTCAAAGTGGTAGGTGCTGCCGCGCGTTGCTACTTGCAATGCCGAGGATCAACAGGCCCGTGTTATTTTTTCATTTGGCACTGGCTCGGCTCACCAGCCTTCTTCTCTCTTACAGCAGCCGCAGCCGGCAAGGCTGTTAAAATAATGCATGAAGGCTTGTCCTCCCCGTGCAGCCACGTCTTCTTCGTCATAGCCGTGGCGACAAGGAAAGTCAGGAGGAGAGAAACTGGTGGTGGCTTGGGTGTTACAGCAGCAGCAGCCTCCTGTAGCAGCCTTGCTGAGGCTGTTGGCGAAAGTGAACTGCTCTTAGCAGCAAGTTTGATCAAAGGCTCCTTCCTCTCTGCTTCTTCTTCTCTGGCTTTGTACTACATAGTAGACCCGTCGCTCGACTCGAGGTTTTCTGGGCCACTCGAGAAAGAAGGCAAAAGAAAGTCTTCTGTCAACTCGATGAAGCAAGCTAGCAAGTGATTATACTTGCTGCTACTTGCAATGTTGTTTCGTTTTCATTACCTGCCAGCTACTGAGCTCAACTACAATACAACATGCTCCTTTGTTGTTGCTGCTGCTGGCCTTTTTCTTTGGTAGTTTCTCCTTAGTCTCCTTTCAGGCAACCCCCAGGCAACAAGTGACAAGTCATCCTAATGCAGCAGCGGCGTTAGGCATCATGGCTGACAGTGATTCGGAGAATGAGGGCATTCTCAATAATATCCAACGATTGGTCATCCGCCCTCCGGGACACACGGGCAAGGCCAAAAAGGGCCACATTTGCTTCGATGGTGGCTACGAAACAATGAATCTGGGGCGGGTGGACTTCATCACTAATCAGGAGTACGATCTGTTCATACGTCCAGACACCGCCAATCCCCGAGAAAGGTACTTGTACAGTTCATACTAGATTGACCCAGATCCAAACTTCAATAAAATCCCTTTGACTATGACGACAGAGAGAACTGAGCTAGCAGAACTCTGCTTCGTCAGAGACTTCGACATTCCAATGCTGCCTTTTCCCCCTTCTCTCCAGTTCGTTCCCTCAGCTATCCAGCACTATTCTACTCCTTTAACCATGCTCTCCATTGAACTTGCCAGTTTAGATCCCGACTACTGCTATTTCAGAGAGCAGGCAGGCAGAGAGAGAGCAGAGCATCAGAGAGAAAGAAAGAAAGAAAGAGGAGTGAATTTCAAAGGCTGCTTTTGTCGAAACAGCTTATATGCAAGCACAAATGCACGATGCCATCAGAGTAGTAGCAAAAGTAGAAGATGGAGAGTTGCTAACCACCGACCGCTAATCCATCAACAGGAGCTTGAGCCTTTGCCGCCTTTGCCGAGCCGAGATTGAAATCATTTTCCGCTACAACACAAGAAGGAGAGGAGGAGGAGGAAGAGGCCTAAGCCCAAATGATAGCAGGAGAAGCACTTTGCAGTCAAACTCTTTCAACAATGTTGGAAGCAGCAAAAGTAGCAGAAGGGATAAGCGAAGGGAAAAAGCGAGGATTTTCGCCTCTCCCAGAGCTCTTTCGAACTTTACTGCTGTAGTCTATGTAGTTTAGACGAAAGAAGAAGAAGAAGAAGACGACGACGACAGGCTAGATCAGAGAAAAGACCTTGGTGATACTAGCCAAACTTTTTGAATATCAACTTAGAAAGTCTCTTTCAGTGAAGCTCCTCTTGCTTACTGCGGAGAAGTGCGGAGGTAGGTAGGCGGGTGTGAGTGAGGAGGTGCTGGAGTAGCATCAGCTTTGTCATACCTCGCAATCAATGAAAGAAGACAAAAGGAGCAGCAGCAGCAACCTTCAAAGATTTCTTGCATTGCCAGTGATTATCACATACAAATGCACGAGAAGGAAACCCTACTACACACCCCTTGACTGGCTCCTCATTTGATCTGCACGAGGAGCCGAGCGGTAAAAGTTGCTGCACAGCCACCAGCTTGATAAGTCATAGCGGTGGCCGCCGCCAATGCAATTTTGCTTTTGTTTTCTAATGCTATAATATGCCCAAATGGAGTTGGAGGCAAAGAGGAGGAGCACACATTTAGAAAATCACTCAAAAAGTAGTCTCAAAGTTGAATTACAAAATCTACATTTCAATGTTCAAATGCATTACAACCAAACATTTAGTATTGTACTATTCAATTGAGACATTTTTGGTGATTTCGCCTTACTGTGGCGGCAGCAGCAGCAGTTCGAAAACTTGAATGGTTTCGCCAGCAACTACCGCTAACCTCAGCAGCACTAGTGCTTTGCTCAAGCTCCTGCTGCAAGCATAGCCTTAGTCTCTTCTTCTTTTCCAAGTAGCTCTGCTGCTTTCCAATGTTTGAAGAAGTATCAAATATGCCAGTGTAGACTGTAGAAGTAGTCTGCATACCTACGTATATGTGTACACATTCATAATATGCCAGGACTCTGGAGTAGGTGGAGGAGAGGAAGAGGAGGAGGAGGTGGAAAGAAAGGAAAACCAAGTGGGTCAATTTCTTCTTTCCTTTTGATGTCATCTGCACGATGATCGCTTAAAAGGAGAAGCTGTCTAGCAGAGCAACAAAGTGATGCAGAGGGTCAAACTATGCATTGTGATGATACTATGTGCTTCTGCATATTCCTTGCCTACTCGAGTATTACACTAACATAAGCACGACTACTGCTACATATCATCCTGAATGCTCATCCGCCTTTTTAGCCAAGATACAGAAACAGAACAACAAAAGGCATTCTCTCCTCTCCTTCTACTTAAATTGCCTCTATGAGAGAGATGTTAGTCTGGCTTTTCAGGCTTTGTCAGGATGACACAGACTATGATGCTACTGGAAAGATGGGAAAGAAAAAAAAGTAGATGATCATGGATGGCCTCTCGGATGATGCCGCGCGCTGCTGATAGCTGCTGCCGCCGAGGAAAAAGGTCGTCGAGGAGGAGCGACATCACCGTCATCATCGTTGTTGATGGACGAGGGCTCCTCACGGTGCACAGTGTTTGGAAAATCATCTAAAATGACTCATTTGTGATAAAGTACAGAAAACTTCTTTAGTCTGTATCTATCGCTAATCTTTCAATTTTTTGAATTTTCGCGCCAAAAGGACTTTGAAGGGTGTGTACTAGTGTATCTTAACTTTGCTCGCTATACCATAAAATATGACTTTTTGAGGGATTTTTCCAACACTGTGATATGGACAAAAAAAAAAGTAACGCTCTACAGTTGGATGATTTTAGACTTTGAGTAGTAGATGTTACATAGTTTTGAAATTGAGATTTCAATATCTTGCTGCTGCAGACTCTGGTTCCACTTCACTGTGGAAAACACTCGAAAAGACCAACGGGTGATATTCAACGTGGTGAATTTGAGCAAATGGCGGACTTTGTTCGGTGATGGCCTGACTCCAGTTGTCAAGTCAACTTCGCGTCCTCGCTGGCAACGAATGCAACGTCAGTTTGTCTTCTACTATGAGTCTCCCTTACATTCGGACCACTTTGTGCTAAGCTTCGCTTTCAGCTTTGATCGAGAAGACGAGCGCTACAGTTTTGCTCTGGCCCAACCCTACTCACTGTCTCGATACAACCTTTATTTGGAAGCCATTTTAGCGGCCCAGCACTCCTTTCTCCGATGCGAGACCATCGGACGGACCATTCAGGTATTTACCCACCCGTAAAAATGGTGTATTATTGCCCGCCTGCTAAAGCATGTTCTTCTTCTTCTTCTTCTTCCCCGTTTTACGACCCAACAGGAGCGGCCCATACAATTACTGACCATTACCGACCTCACGCCAGCAGCAGCAGCAGTAGCAGCGTCACCATCCAATGCTGGCAGGAAGCAGCGGAAAAAGATTGTCTTCATCATGGGGCGCAGTCACGCCTCAGAAGCTCCTTCCTCCTTTATTATGCAGGGTCTGATTGACTTTCTCGTCTCTTCTCACGAAGTAGCCCAGGAATTGCGCAAACATCTGATTTTCAAATTGGTGCCGATGATGAATCCAGACGGCGTTTTCTTGGGCAACACCATGGGTAATTTGCTGGGACAAGACCTCAACCGGCATTGGCACGAGCCCGACCGTTTCCTCCACCCTGGACTTCATGCCGTCCGCCAACTGATCCATAGCTACGATCGGGAGCACGACCTTGACATGATCCTTGATGTGCATTCCCACATCTCGCTGCTGGGGCTTTTTGTGGTGGGAAACTCCTACGACGATGTGTATCGGTGAGTTGTACATTATTGTTGCTGCTGCTGAATTCGTTTCCATATGCATATACATTATACAGGTTCGAACGCCACGTCGTCTTCCCAAAAATCTTGTCCCAGATTTGCCCAGACTTTAGTTTGGACAATACAATCTACAATGACGACGAGGCCAAAGCCGGAAGTGCCCGAAGGTATTTCTGCTCGGCGGTCTCACCGGAGGTCAACTCCTTTACCCTGGAGGCTTCGCTCTACGGATACATTGACCCCGAGAGCGATCCCCTGTTGCCTGTAGTGGTACCTTACACGGACGACATGTACTGTCGAATCGGTCGCAATTTGGCCAGAGCCATGTGGGACTACTACAAAATCCTCAAGTATGTCCTATTTGTATTATCAACTAGTACTAGTAGTACTACTACGTCTGACACTAGATAAAGTAGGTTGAGTTGATAGGAGATGAGACTATTGGAGCGAGCGAGGAGTAGCCCTACATGTATGTTGTAGACCTGAAGTAGTGTATACTATCAATGTGTGTGTGTATTGCAGTGTCATTCCCCTGCTCGCAGACCAAGAGGGAGGAACAGAACGAGGAGAAGGGACATTGATGGCCAATTCCCTTCGAAGCTTCAATCTTCTTCGTCTGAAGGCTATCATAGACCAGAGGAACCAGGCGGCCATCACCTTCGATTCGGCAAATGCTGCGGCTGCGGCGGCGGCAGCAGCCATCGAGGCTGGCCAGGAGGCAGCGGCGGCTACTCTGCTAGCTGGAGAAGGAATAAAATCATCGATGGAACTTCGGGATCGAAAGACCGCAAAAGGAGGTTTCCACAATGGTCAGGTCTACCTCAGTGTGAAGAACGTGGTCTTCTCGCCGGAGCTTCTCTACGAAGGAGGCGAAAAGAGGCCTAGAAACCGGCGCTACATCTATGATTACAGACACACAGATGAGTCTCTAGAGGCCGACGATGAGGCTGACTTGGAGGATCTTCTCTCCTTGTCCATTGTTGATTTGAGGCCATCCAACATTTCCTACATTCGAGCGGGGTTGAACACTGCATCGCAGCAGCAGCAGCAGCCACGGGTGGCACCGACATCCAATCCACTGCTGCGAGGAAAACGAGGCCAGCAGAAGACAAGGAGGTCAACCCTCCATGGGTCCGATGGGCTCAGCGTGCGAGGTCAGAATTATGCCAGTTGGTCCTTTGGGAGGTACGTGATCCGTGAAATAAAAGTGCAAGTAATGGCAGGCAGCATCTGCGTAGCACTAGTCGTGTAATACTATAGATCATGGAGGCCGTAATCTTTGGCCTCAAGCAGAGGAGCAGGAGGCAACAGCAGCCGTAGCAATAATGTACTACAGTAGACTACCGATTTAGTGAAGCTTTTGCCGTCAGCACTACATCAAAATTACAGTGATGATTAAATGGCCAGCAATAACTAGTAGGATTCGTCACTAAATCACCAAATCGGGAGTCAACTGTAATAGAAGAGAAAGAAAGCTAAGAAATGCAAGTGAAGCAAAAAGAATAATAATAAATGGAAATATTGGCGCAATTACGTTTGATACTACGTACTTCTACCATCATAACATGGTAGTAACACTCCAATGTCGCCATCCTGCTGCTTTTGCCCTTTTTCAAATATCGTCTTGGAAATTTGATTTTAGATCTAGGAAACATTTTCAGTCTTGTTTCTTTTTCTTTCCTCTTTTTTTCCCCTGAGCCCTTTGTCGGTTCTAGAGAATACCAATGACTACTGCGCTACAGATAGGTCAAAGAGAAAAACTCTTGCAGGGATGAGACCGAAAGCAAGAGTATCCGAAGAAGAAGGCGGCGAAAAAGCTGTAGCAGTAACAGCAGTAGTGAAGAGGCACATTTGATGCCTACTACTACTACTTCTGAAAGTTTTCTAAGCGGCGCTTGCGGCCTTCGAGACCATCATCAACATCGTCGGAGGCCAAGTAGCAGTGGCAGTGGTGGCAACTCTTACTATGGCGGAGGAGCTTATGCTGATCCCAGATGCGAGATGAAGAAACGTCAGCAGCAGGAAATCGTTGTGTCAGGCCTCACCATCAACACTTCTGACATTAGCTCAGGGGAAGAAGAAGAAGAAGGAGAAGCGAAGGCTGAAAAGGACAAAAGGAACTTGACTGACGCTTGCAGCAGCTTCCTCGTGGCAGATGAAATGAGCCTCATCGAGGAAACCTCAGTGAGGAAAGTGGGGGGAGGCGGAGCCCTCAGCACCTCCATATTCCAGGTTTTTTATTCTAATAAAGCTATTTAGGAAGAAGGGGGGGGGGAAGAAAAAGTAGCTCAAAGTAGTCACAAAATGATGCATTTTTTTGGTGTGTTTCAGAGTGCCGCTCCTCGTCCACAAAGCCTTAGACCGTGTGCTCCGCCCGTCATTAAGTCATCGTGGAGGCCAGAACTATCCTTTATAAGTCCTTCTGGCAATAACAGCATTGGCATCGCCGGCACACCAGCAGCAGCAGCAGGCCGTCCAACTCATCCACCACCAAATAGGCACGGGTTTCTTGAACTGTAGATAGGTTGTCAAAGATAGACAAAGTTACTTTATGCCTCGGCACAAATATCTTTTTAAAACACCTGACTACAGCTCAAGATGCCCGTGCTACTGTAGGGTCTATAAAGGACGTGTGATGGCCAGGCATCGCCGGGTAGTGCCTACGATGAGGCTACCCTCTTCCTCCTCTTCAGAAAATCCAACTCAGCTTAAGATCGGCCCCTGCTAGAGCCGAAAAATAGGAGAAAGGTGTCAGACATTCTTTTCTACTTTCACATCATTTACCCCGTCTTTGCAGTCGCACTATGTAGGTCTGCTCCGCCGCCGTTTCCACCTCCGCCGAGGCACCACGGCACCATCAGCAGTATTAGCAGTCGTCATGGAGCAGAACTGTTCTTCTGCTGACAATGACACAGCAGCAGAGGAGAAAGCGAAGCTTTGAACGAAGGCTTAGAAAGGTGATGAAGAAGAAGAAGAAGATGATAATGCACTAGCGGCAACAGAGCAGGATGAAAAAATGCATATGAATAGGTCATCACTTCCTGCTTCTTGCAGGAGCTTGCAGGAGGACGCCGGGGCTCCTAAGGGGAGAGCCGAGAATCTGGCAACTACGTCAATATTGACTCTAATGCTGAAGACAGTAGTGGAATGAAACAATGTTGCTCTTCTTTGCTACTTCGAGCATAGATTTTCGCCTTCTCCACAGGGATCATCACCACTGCTGCTATAAAGTCTCAAACGACTATTCAAATTAACCAACGTAGTGCTGGAGCATTGCCAATAAAAGAAAAAGTACTCGTATGGTGATCATGTGCAATTTTGAATAAATTCAGTACCTGAATCCTACCACACTCCACAACTTCGATATAAAATCACATCATTTATATATTTAGCAGTCATGATTCTCCTCGTGTCTTCTACATACTACAGCAAAACATCCTCATCATGCTTGTGTGTATTTTTATTAGGCAAGCTTTGAGTAAGCGCGTCGGATAGGCGGGGGTACGGATTCCTTGACAAGTAACTAGTCTTAGTAGCAGTAGCAGCAGTGAGTGGCGAAACTTTTAAAGGAGAGCGAGCAGAAAGTTGTTCGGAAAACGAAAACTTTCAGGTGCTGCTACTACACGGTATAAAAATTTTGCCCACATCACAACGGCGAAGACGTTAGCAGCAATGAAGAAGTAAGCTGGAAAGAAGGCTCCTGTCATGGATTCAATTTCCTCGACGAAGGCGAAGGAGGCGAAGACGACGACGACGGGCTGCTTCCTTTGTCGGCAAGTG
This sequence comes from Oithona nana, assembly GCA_900157175.1. Taxonomy (NCBI): domain Eukaryota; kingdom Metazoa; phylum Arthropoda; class Copepoda; order Cyclopoida; family Oithonidae; genus Oithona; species Oithona nana. The sequence goes on from LT727963.1 coordinate 201,429, forward strand.
GAGGAGAGTGTTGAGTGTGACAAGTGCCAAGCGGTCTGGTTTTGTGCCACCCACCGTCCCTTGCACAGGGAGATAGTTGATCAGGAAGGTCGATGCTATCCCTACCGTGTGGCTGAATCTTTGAAAAGAGGTCGTCATCTAGTGGCCACTCGAGATCTGGAGGCTGGTAGCCTGGTCTTTAGAGAATCCCCCGTTTTGCTGGGACCACTGCATGAAACGCCACCGGTGTGCCTGGGATGCTTCCGTCCTGTAAATAAAGTCCATTTCCCATCCGTACTGTAGCTCATACAATTTTCATGTGTTTTCTTATACTACTGCTGCTGCTATTATGTCGTACTACATGTGTAGTATAATGTAATACTTTTGCTTGTATTTATTAGCTCACAGAGGACACGACACGGCTTTGTTTCTCCTGTCAGCTTCCTTTATGCACAGAGGAAGATCAGTGTAGTCACCGCGACCTTCACGTCAACTTTGAATGCGGTGTCTTGGCCAATCTCGGGGACGACAAAGCTTCCTCACTGGTGACAGAAGCATTAGAATCGCGACGTATCTATCAATGCATTGCTCCGCTACGCGTCCTCCTCCTCAAAGACAGCCATCCAGACAAATGGGCAGCCGTTAAGGTATTCTTCTTCTTTCTTCTTTCTTTCTTCTTCTTTTTTAGACAATGGGATTGAACAATAGGTTGTGAGTTCCTGTGTCTTCTTCTACTTCTTCAGGCCATGATGGATCATGTGGAGGAGAAGCGCCATGAGCCGCACTGGCAGGAAGTTGAAGCAAATGTGGTCCGATACATATGCGGCTTCCTGGGAAATCGATTCAGCCCTGAAGAAGTCAATCACGTAGTGGGCGTCCTCGAGGTCAATGCTTTCGAGGTCAAGACCGATGAGGGGCACGTGGCCAGAGGACTATACCCGCTGACTGCACTCATGTCTCACGAATGCTTGTCCAATACGCGGTAATGAAGTTACTTTTAATTTATTTACCGCTATACACAAACACACTTGGGGCTGCTAATACTTCAGATAGCTTGGCTTCTTCCAAAATTCTGGCAGTTGCTTGAAGGAAGAGTACAAGCTGAAAAGAACGTAGAGAGATTCGATTCGCCGTGACTTGTAGATGGGAATGTCACAGAGGTTGCATACCAGGTCCACGTACTCACTGATGTCTTCCTCCTTGATATCCAGGTCAGCGTTAAGACCCATGTTACCTAGATCAAGGAGGAGATTTTCCACGGCAGGAGGCCATTCTTGCATCAAGCTGTCGATCTCAGGCATCGGCTTCCCATACACAACAGTCAGGGGGGGCTTACACCGGTGGAGGTCGGAAATGTCGCGAATCCAGCCTTCAATGGCCTTCGTCTTAGCTTCCTTGCTACAGTCCACTTTCTTGATGGTCACGCCCTTGGAGCTGGAAATCTGAGTGAAGCGGGACACTGCTCGTAACTGCAAATCTAAGACAGAAGGGTCACTTTGCTTGGCCGCAGGCTCATCCAGACACCCTCTTCCCAAGGTTTCCAGCTGCCCGTCAGGGCGGGGCACTTTGATGAATGCATCGATGTCACCCACAGCCGGGATGTAGTCATAGGTGAAGGGCTTGAGCTGGGTCTCGATATCAATGTCGATGGGCTTGTAAGCGTCTATGAACTTGAAAAGGGCGGAGACGTCACTGCCTACTGCTAAGTGGCGGTAAGCATCGGCGTCGTAGTGGTTACCTTGCAGGATGATAGGATCCTCGTCCTCACTCAGCTCTCCGTCCTCGTCCTCGTCCTCGTCCTCCTCCACCTCTTCCTCCTCTTCTTCTAGGTCATCGTCGAGTTCCTGTGCCTGTCTGATCCGTTCTTGGATTCCGAAATCAATGGCATCAAAGTCACTGTCAAAGTGGTCTTCAACCTCTTCTTCTTCCTCCTCCTCCTCGTCATCATCATTGTCTTCGTCCAGACCAACATCAGGTTCAATGTCTGAGTCCATGAGAAAAGAAATGTGCTCACCCAGATCGTCCATGATATATCATCAGCAGCAGCAGAAAGTTTGATCAATATCCATTTCTATGATCCGTCCTTCGCTTTCGCTGCCTCAGAGAGAATCCGACTGCTGCTGCTGCTGCTGGAGAAACCACAATTCTGATTTCTATTTCAGATACATTTTCCGCGAAGGCACATTGGAATCGGAATGTCGCACCACAATTCCAATCTCAAAAGGCAAAGAGATTCTCGACCATTACGTTTCTCCCTTGGAAGGGACTCGCTTCAGACAAAAGAAACTAAGAGAAGGCTGGTGCTTCGATTGCGACTGCCAGCGATGCTGTGATCCCACCGAGTTGCAGACAAATTTTTCTTCAGCTATTTGTGGAAACTGCAACGGTCAGGGTGTCCGAAATCAATTGGGACGGCGGCAATGGCAATGGAGTGAAGAGGAGCAGAAAAAAGAAATTTAAAGATAATGTTTCTAGAATCAGTTGGCATCCCATTCCCATTTTTCTTTTTAAACGAAATTTTGTGTGGGGGGAGGCTGTTGGGTTGAGGGTTCCTTGTAGGATAATTGTTTCTTTGCGCTCGTTCCACTTATTTCCGGTCACCCTGTAGCTGCACTGACCGTCGTCAATCCATTAGATGACGGATCGATGCTGACGTGTCAATCGTGCGATGCAGAAAGGCCTGCCAATGAGTTAATGGCTATGGAGGCATGTGCAAGGGTCCGGAGCGACGAAGTAATCATTTTGACAAACTACATCTACTGCTTAGTCCTTCAAGAATGGAAAGAATGGGGGAAGTAATCAATTGATTCTGTGCTCGGACCTTTGCACATGCTTACTCAACAAGGACCAACTTCTACTCCGACTGGATCATATTCAAAAAAGTCCGGAAGAATTACTTCAAGTTTTGTCCGACTATGGGAAAATATTTCATCCTAATCACCATTTGCTGATAGCTGCCAAACGATACCTTATGTACACACTTCCACTTGGTGACAGCCAAAGAATTCGCTTGGCCATGGATGTGTTGGCTGTTTATGACGTGATCGTGCCTGGGATGACTAAAGAACGTGGATTGACAATGTTCGAAATTCATGGTAAGTTTTTTTTTTCAATTTTTAATCGTGAAATGGAATGAAGAAAAAGAAAAGAAAATGATGATTTATATTTCAGCGAATTGTCTTTTTGCCATAAAAAAGAAATTGCAAGAGCCCATCACGGCTGAAGAAGTAGGTTCTTATAAGATAAGAGTTGAACAAGCTGTGGCTATGGGACGCCTTGCTCAACTATGCTTGACCAATGATGATCGCAAAAACGATTTTTGCGGGACCATCAAGAACACTCTGGTCCAGACTCTTAAACTGGGTCTGAAGCTCTCAGAAGCTCTCTCAGATGCAGTGCATCAATGACTTATGGCATGGCCTCCTCCTATTGGCTTGCACTATGCAAGGTTGCGGGAGACAAAGTGTCGATTGTTGCGGTGACGTCAGAAAGCTCTCCTCCGTCTCAGTCTGGCTAAACCTGGCTGTGTCAATTCAATAGTGCTGAGCAGCTGCTGCAAAGGCTAGCTTTCCAAATCTTTCGTCATTGCACCAGTGCGTACTTGGACGCCATCTTAGGCCTCCGAATTTAGTTTTGAAAAACAGGTGAGATCAGCCTCCTGCTGTACAATTCTTCTTATCAACGACGCAATTAGGCCTGTGTGGTGACCTTTGACCACTGTGTGATCACGCGCACTTATCACTCTCCTCCATTTTTATTTTTTCCTTTCAGCAGTGTTCTCTCTAGTGCTTCAAGTTGGCTGAAATTCAGTGAAGATGTCTAATAAACAATCGTTAATAATACTACCAATGAGTAGTAATCGTGCCACGGGATCCAATCAGGGTTCCGTGGGAGAGGCTCAGGCCTCGCAAGTGTGTGTTACGCTGGGCAGCGTGCCCAAACGGCGCTCCTGATGCAGCCCACTCCAGTTGGGACTTCCCAGAGGTAGGTGTATAACAAAAATTGGCATAAGCAATCTAAAATGTCATTGCTCATTTACAGGGCACTGGAGTGGGGGATAAAAGGAATCCCTCTGACCCTGCGAGCCAAGCATTGGACCCCAAGACTAAGTCCTCCTTGAGACTTCGCTTTCGCGTGAGGAACTGCAATGGTCTTCCTCGCGTGATCTCGGAGACGCAGGTGGCTAACGCTAATGCCGAAGACAACAATGCTGGTTGGGATGCGGTCTTGTGGAAAGGAAGGTTGTACGTCTTAGTCGATTCGGCCCAGATGACTGACAGTGGATCGAAAGAAGCTTTTGTGGCTTTGTTGGAATACGCCGAAGAAGTTCTTGAAGTTAGTCATGTCATCGTTTGCATCGACAAGACCCAATCTGCTGCTACCAAGATGGCCATCCGAAACTTCTTGTTTCTTGGGTTTCAACCCTTGGCTCCAGGGCATGAGTTTCTGCCAACTAACCCAAACCTGGTCTGTTTCTTGTATACCATCTGACAAGATTTTTTCCCTTTGTAAACCATCACTTTGATTGTGCAGACCATTGAAATATGCCCCCCCTAAAGTTACTTTCTAAATTGAGTGCCGTAAAAAAAATTACAAAAAAAAAAAATTTAAAAACACGCCAAAAAAAAAATTTAAAAAAGAAAAATTAAAAAAAAAAAAAAATGTCCCCGTCCTTTTCTTTGCTTTTCCCAAAAGTTTTTTCCTGTTTTTTTCGTTTCGACATAAATTGATTACTTTTAAAAATGGTCGCAAATATATATTCTCTCGGAAATACTATTTCTAAATTCAATCTTGAATAGAAGTTACAAAAAAGAACCAAGTTTCAGGGTCTTGTAATCCGTCCGCAATTGAATCCAATTATCCAAAATTGTTCTATCTAGGTTGGCCAATTGATCTCCTTGAGCAGCACCTCTCAAGTTTTCGGGCGGTAAGATGAGTAAATTGCACATGGCATGGAGTGTGTCAAATAGGGTATTGACTGCACTCACCTTCCATTTTTCAACACATCGTCGGTATTCCTAAAATTGAATTGGAGGAAAACATGAATTTCTGGTCAACTCTCTTAAGTAGATTGTCAAAAGTCCCTGGGCCTCACCTGAACGTCGCACAAGACAGACATTACCCCGGCAGTGCTGTAAGCAAACTGCTGCAAGTGGTCGTATATAACCCGATGTAATCGAATACCCAATTCATACAGAATGAACTCGATATTTTTCCCATCTAAACTCTCTCTGACTTTCACCACTTGATAGTTGACAAATTTGATAACTTGATTGCATGCGTTGGTGGAGGTGATGGGCGCTGTGGTCATGCCTTTACCTACGACCGGGGGATTAAAGTCTGACTTTTTTTGATCCTGACTCAATACCGTTTTAATCCAGCCCACAATGGCATTCAGACTGCGGTCCATACCAGTATCTGAAAGCAGAAAAAGGAGAAAGATGAGATTTCTATCATCACAATTTCAAATACCTAAATATTGTCAATACCTATTTTTCGCTCCAAAATTTCCATCTCATTTTTCTTTTTGGTCAAACAGTCGCTATGTTTCGGCGTGGATGCTACCAAAGGTAGGAGACTATCACTGAACTGCTTATCAAGCAAGTGGATAATGGCATTGGTTTGACCCACCACGTCAAAGAAGAAGAGCTCAGGGATGCTTTTGCTCTCTGCCAAAGGTATACCCGACAGCCCAATTTCCAAGGCGTAGTCCACGTGCTCGTGAAACAAGTAGCTAATCAAAATTCCAAATATTTCAGCTGCATTGCCCGCCAAATCTTTGCTGTTGGACAATGTCTGACAACGTCGAAAGGCATCTTTGGTCAATTGTAGAATATTGATGGCCACCTCTTCTGAAAGGAATGTTTCTCCTCCATAGGACACAGTCTCAATATTAATGTGGGCTTTGCTGGCAATGAAACCATGAAGGTCTCTTTTGAAATCTTGCAATGCAGCTGCATTGCCACTCATGGACTTCTTTTGGTGGCCTTTCTTCTCATAGTACCGTTGCAATATAATGGCGCACCTTTCATTTAAGAAACGACATTCGACATTGATGTAGTTGTCGAGGTATCCGCGAAAAATGGTCTTGGTCAAGTTGGAGAGGAAGAGATGGTCACTGCCGAGGTTAAATTTGCTGAGGTCACTGGTTAATTTCATCGTGGATGAATACAATTGGTACAGATTAGTTAGATACTGTTCGGAATTCTTTTCAATCAAGCGGTTTCTTATGTGGTCTTTAAGGCGGCTATGGTAAATGTTCAGTACCAACTTAGCCATCACTTGCTGAGGATTGGGAAAGACGGCCTCGATGATTTTCCAGCTTGACTCACACAAGGGAACAGTTTCCTTGAATAAGTCAGTCCCCGGCGCAGAAGCTCGTTTGTGAGCCAAGGAGGTCGAGGTCTTTAATTGGACTTGCTGTTCGATGAAGGCGTCAACGCACGCATGGTAACTCTTAAAGCCGGAAAGTATGAAAGCCAGATCTTTCATTCGTATTTTGTCACCCGATCGGTGGGATTTGACAAACTCCTCTATCAGTGCACTCTCTACTTCACTGTACTTGGCATCTATTCGTCGTTTGGCTTCGGAAAATTCAGGCTTACTGTTTGGAAGCTCTTGTGCAGTCAATTGCAGTTTCTGTATTATGTCAGCCGCCTCATGAAGTCGGCTTTTATCTGTAAAGACAGGAGACGTTGACGTCTCACCGTCCATGAACTCTTCAAAGTGTCTCATCAATTGCAAAGCTGCTACAGCCCTTGCACGAGGCGTATTGACACTTTCCAGTTGATCGCCAAGATGCACCACTTTAGTTGCCACCGAATTGATCTTTTCGTCCAATGACCTGTACGTCGTGGCAGTTGCCCGGTTTCTTTCAATCAATCCAGTCAACTTTCGACGAAGAACGATCTCTTCATCAACACATTTCTGAGAATGGAACATATTCGTTTTATCTACCACTTATGTTTTTGTTAAAAAAAAAAAAGGAAATTTCGTACCTGTTCAAGCATTTGGCATTTCTTCTTTTGCTTGTCTTGCATTTGCCGCAGATCTTCAATTGCGTGAAGAAGTGTGTCATGCAGGATCTGGGCATCAAATTCATGATCATCGGCGTTTGCAACGCCCACACTGACACTTCCACCACTATTGCTGCTGCTTGCTCTCCATGCTAGCCTCTCTACAAATTCGTTTGGCTCAAATGAGTCTTGCTCCAGTTCTGAAAGTAGAGGGGACGACGCCATTCTCGTTCTCACATCACAGGGGAGTGGGAATATTTCTTATTTGACTGCAAATCCAATGATTCTTGGTATGATGACAAATTTTAAACTGAGCTCTCATGTTGTTTTTCATAGAGGTCACCAGAAATTTGGAGAAAACGCCAAACGATGCATGTTTTTAAAGCTTTTATGTGGGCCAAGTTCTTTTGACAGATTTCACCTGAATTTTTCGGCCGTTTCGAAAGTTTCCCCAACTTTGAGCGGGAGATTCAAAAAATATAACCAGGATTCATTCCAATTTCCACACAAATTCAAAATGACGTTTATTTACACGAAAATTAGAGGAAATAAAATGAAATGATGCATCATAAAGTTTCATTTCATACGATACAACATTTTCCTTTGAATCCTATGCTGCAATTCGCCTCGGTGAATCATGAATTGCAATACTTTGCCAACGGCTTGTTCAGGATACTTTTGTCTAGCGAAATCTTGGAAAATGGCATGCTCAGAAACTTGTGAGCCGATTGCAAATCGTTTCTTCAATTGCTTTTCAATTCGGTTGAGCATATCCTGGTCGTCTTGAGTAGTGAATCCTTCAACTCCTGAAAGGCTTCCGGAAAGAGCAGCATCCATGGTTGAAACACGGAAGAGGCGCAAAGATTCCTCAACATGACGATCTACAGCAAAAGGTTGCAGTTCCATTTTGGCTAACGATTCGGAGATACGAATTATAGCCTCGAGTTGTCGCACCGTAATGGGGATAGCTACTCTTTTCTCCGTCTGTTCCTCTTGTTCTCGAGTGTTGGATCGCATCATAACGTATTTGTTTTTCAGCTTTTCGGCAGACTCGGCACTCAAACGAGGGCCGCAGCGTGAACGTGCGTAATTGATGTACTTCTTCAAGAAAGCCAAAGAGAGCTCTCCTTCTTTTTCCGTTGATGACACAGCGCCAGCATTCATATGGATGTTCATAACGTGCTTGGCCAAGGTAGAGTCCCGTTCAGGATTGTGTTCATCTTTTACGATGAAAATGGTGTCAAAACGGGACAAGATGGTTGGCATGAAATCAATATTCTCCTCGGCTTTAGTTTCATCCCAACGGCCAAAGATGGAGTTGGCGGCTGCCAGAACAGAGCAGCGAGAATTCAATGTAGTTGTGATACCAGCTTTGGCAATGGAGATAGTCTGTTGCTCCATAGCCTCATGAATGGCAACACGATCTTCTTCGCGCATTTTGTCAAATTCGTCGATGCAGACAACTCCGCCGTCAGCTAAAACCATTGCGCCTCCTTCCACGATAAAATTGCGAGAGACTGGATCTCTTAAGATGGAGGCTGTCAGACCAGCGGCAGATGAACCCTTGCCAGATGTATAGACGGCTATGGGTGCAACTCGTTCAGTAAACTTTAAGATTTGGGATTTGGCAGTACCAGGGTCACCAAGTAGAAGAACATTAATGTCGCCACGGCGAGTTAGTCCGTCAGGAAGAATTTTTCTTGAACCTCCAAAGAGCAGACACGCGACAGCCTTCTTAATATCTTCAAAGCCAAAAATGGCTGGTGCAATGGAATCGGCAATGACTTGATGCACATCCTGCTTGGCAGCAAGACGACGGAACTCTTCTTCCTCTTCGGGAGTAAACCTCAAGTCCCGTGAGGTACGGCCAGCTCCGTCTGTTTCAACTTCAATGCCAATAACACGGAGATATGGTGCGCGAACACCAACTGAGCCCTTGTCCTTTTTAGTGTTTGTCGCCGAGGACTTTTTGATGGAATAGATGCCCAGAATGGTGACGCGATTGCCAGGAACGACGCGATCAGTTAAAAAGCGATCAGCAAATAATTGCAAGTGTCGGGGCATCTCTCCGTGGGGCACAGAGTCAGGGGATTCTTGGAGCTTAAGAATTTGAAAATCCACACATTTCACTTTGTCAGGCATGATAAAAAATGGATCAAGTGGACACTTGGGTCGGCCAGCTTGCTCCGTATTACATTTTCTCGGCATCTGGTAACCTTCAAAGCCTGGACGCACTTCGATATTTGGTATAACAGTGCGACAAGATCGACATTGGATAGAAATCTTCGTTGCTTTTGACTTGATACCACTGGCGGCGACAACAATGCCAGGCAGTTTGACCAACTTCGAAACATGATCGGAACTCAGATCACGGATTGAAGAAGGATTAGCTTCCGACTGGAGAGTAATCTGTATTTTTTCCACGTCTTCCTCTCCTTCGGGCCTGGGAGCGGTTACCTCATCAGCAACCTCTGTGGCAGCTTCTTCAAATATGGGAAGAAACTCAGTCGGCGATTTGTACAACTTATCAGCCAATGACTCGTCAAAGCTAGACAAATCTTCCAAGTTGACGCAAATCCAAAACTGACACAAGGCATAATTTCGCTTTAGAGTATCTCGATATTTGTAACTCAAATTATTGCCTTCTTCGTGGAATTGTCGAAGAAACTCCTTGAATCTTTTCTTGACGGCCAAATTGGAGTTTTGCCTAGACTCAGAGGTGTCTTCACCAAAATTGTCGGAATAAAAAACTTGATTGGCATCAAAACCTGTAATGCAATAATCATTAGTTTGAAAGTAGACGCAATCAAAACCTTATTTTGGTACTCACCTTCCATTTTCCACGATGTTTTTTGCGATAAGTTGGGCTTTTAGAACTTTCGGTAGTCCTTTCTGTGATTTTGTGTTTGTGGCGGGAATTACTACAAGAGTTGTAGAGATAGGAACTGTTTCGAGTCCGTCGAGACTGTGTATCTTATTCAAAAATATCGATTGAACACTAACCTTGGCGGGAAAGTATCATAGCACTCTACTTCAAAAGAAGAAAAACACAGACGTCTACAACAATGAACTCGTTGAAAAATTTGGGACACACAATTCTTCTGTAAAAATGTCCTTCTTTCCAACCTTGAACTGTGAATTTGGAGTTTTATTGATTCAAAAACTTGAAATAGAAAATCTCACTTTTTTGTCAAAGATTATTTTAGAATCGAAATAAATTCGACTTGAAACATATTTGTACTTTTTTTCGAACTATTTGTTATGAAATCTTCGTACATTCTAAAATAAAATCGTTCAAAAAAAGAAAAACCGTGAATCGCAAAATCCAAGTTGCCAACTTCTCTCCCAATTTTCCCCCCTTGTGAAACATATTCCCCCAAACCACACAGAAGTTCCTTGATCATGGAATGAGGTGGTTCAGCAGAATACGACATCGTTAATCTCATCCGAAGGGATGGCATCATCTCAAAATGCAGGAAAAACCGAGTCGAGTATGCCAATAGAAGATACAAATCAAAGCAAACTGTTCACTTTGAAGAAATGGAATGCAGTGGCTATGTGGAGTTGGGATGTGGAATGCGACACCTGTGCTATTTGCCGAGTTCAAGTGATGGATGCTTGCTTACGCTGCCAAGCCGAATCTAAAGCTGATTCCAGGTTATCGGCTGCTGCCAAAGATTGTGTTGTCGTCTGGGGTGAATGCAATCATAGTTTCCACCAGTGTTGCATGAGCTTGTGGATCAAACAAAGTAACCGTTGTCCTCTGTGCCAGCAAGAATGGACTGTGCAAAAGCTGGGCAAGTAATGTTGTGTCAGGTTTGCTTGAAAATCAATTCAAAATATTCTTGTCCTCGTTGCAACATTTCATACTGTGGACTTCAATGCTATCGTGCCCCATGTCACAGTCAATGTTCTGAAGAATTCTACAAAGATTGTGTGAGCCAAGAGCTACAGAATCAGCGTACAGATTCTAGCGACAAAACCAAAACTTTAGAAATTTTGCAGCGAGTCAGTGATGATTTCAGCAATGAAAATTTAGACTCTGATGACGAAGACGATTTGAATGATCGCATTGCTAATATTGATTTAGACGACGCAGATTTAGTGTGGCAAACGTTAACGGCGGAGGAGCGGAAAGATTTTCAAAGAAAAGTGGAGAATGGCGAAATCTACAAACTTGTTCCGGCAAATGAAAAGCTAGGCTTTTCCGAGGAGCAACTTTGGTGGGAAATACATATCCACGCCAAAAAAGTCGAGGAACTGCACTCTCAAGTCTCATTGTCGCCCAAGCTTCCCCTTGTCATTTCTCTTGATTTTCATTTGGACGTCTCTAAAAGTTCCAATCTGGTGAGATTTAACATCATCAATGTCCTTGCCGCCTATGCAATGACTTATCGTCACTTATCTTGGGCAACACAATCGATCCCGGAAGATTTCATCAACTTTGCCCATCACGTTCATCAGCTTTCAACCAATTTGAAAGAAGGAGAAAATTTCACAAATGCTGAATTAGCCATCACATCTGTAACAACACGAATTGAACAATCACCAGAATATGATAGTGGATTGATCAGCAACGCAAAGAAAGACGTATTAGCCTTTATTAAAGGCCCTGGTCATGCTATGCCTGATGATTTGTATATTCTTGCAGTTCTATCAGACCTGAAGAGGATGTTTGACGTCAAAGGGAGAAAGAAAGCATGGAAAATATTGGACAAAAAGATTGATTTTTATATCTGTTGGACAAAACATAATTTCTCCCAATTTAGAACATAAAAATAGATGTTTTGTCATTAACTCTGTTTTTTTTCTCGTTGCATTTTAGAATAAAAAAGAAACAATTGAAATGGACCTTAAAAACAGTAGCGAAGAGGCACCTCTGGTCGTCAAAGCTGGTTCTAAGAAAAGAGTAATTAAAGGCGCCCGAAAAGTTATCGGAAACCGAATCCCTCAAGAACTACTGGACGATCCTGTTTTGAAGAATGATATGCTTGTGCTACCACAAAACTACAATTTTGAAGTGCCGAAAACCATCTGGCGTATCAAGTCACTGGGATGCAAGAGGGTAGCATTGCAACTGCCAGAAGGCTTGACCATGTTTGCTACCACCTTAGCAGACATCATTGAAAAGCATACGGGTGCTGAGGCAGTTATCATGGCAGACGTTACATATGGTGCTTGCTGTGTTGACGACTTTTCTGCGCGTGCATTGGGCTGTGAACTGATGGTACATTATGGGCATAGCTGCCTGATACCAATTGACCAAACATCAGGCATAAAAATGCTTTACGTTTTTGTTGATATCAAAATGGATCCGGCCCATTTCATTGACACGATCCACCTCAATTTTGTACAAGGTGTGTTACAATCTTTGACATCTTTTTACAGACCTAATCTAATTCCTTTGCTTTTCAAACAGATCAGTCAGTATTGCCACGGATCGGCCTGGTCAGTACCATTCAGTTTGCAGCTACGCTACAAATGGTGGCCTCAGAACTGGAAGAAAAGTTTGATTTGCAGGTTAAAGTACCACAAGCTAAACCCCTGTCACCTGGTGAAATACTTGGATGTACTTCTCCGCCAGACATTAAAGACGTTGACGTGCTCATTTATTTGGGTGACGGTAGATTCCATTTGGAGTCCGCCATGATTGCCAATCCTGCTGTTCAAGCTTACAGATATGATCCGTACAGTAAAGTGTTTTCGCGTGAATATTACGATCACGAACAGATGAAGAACAATCGACACAAGGAGATCCAACGAGCTGCGGAGGGACGTCGTTGGGGCCTTATCCTAGGAACGCTTGGCAGGCAAGGTCATCCGAAAATTCTCCAGTCGCTTGAGAAAAAAATCAAGGAAACCGGGCGGGGAGTTGTGCACATGCTAATGTCAGAAATATTTCCTCAAAAACTGGCGTTAATGGAAGACAAGATCGATGCTTGGGTTCAAATCGCATGTCCACGACTTTCTATTGACTGGGGAATGGCTTTCAGTAAACCATTACTAACTCCCTTTGAAGCTTCGGTTGCGTTAACCTTACACTCTTGGACACCCGCAAATGACTATCCAATGGATTTCTATGCCTATCAAAGTGAAGGGGACTGGACGCCAAATCATAAGATATTGCCAACCAAAGAATCTTGCAATGACTGTCACTGCGAAAATTCTGCAAAATAGATTCACTCACTTGACTTTATATTTTATTGATTCAATTCACCATTTCTTTTGAAGATCTTGTTCATTCTGCCATGTAGGGAAGAATATGGTATTTTGTGCAAGATGGATGCCTAATTTTTAAGACAATTTTAAATGATAAATACATGGCGACCAATGCGCATATAATTTATACTTGATTGATGGTAAGATTTCCATCAAAAACAGATTTCTGCGCTTTTTTCATATCCTCCTCACTCCATTGCTGTGTTGAATTGGCCTTTGTGAGCACAATTCCTGCTCTCTTACAACGACCGTACCTACAGATCATCGATAGAACAAATAGAATATTTTCGAACAAAGTGTTCAAAACTGTTCAAAAACTTACAAAGTTCCAGTTGGTATTCCAAAATTTACGGCTGCTGTCATAACTGGCACTCCTCGGCGGATAGATTCCAGAGCCTTTTCTAGTCGTTCTGAACTCCACGACGTTTGAATTGCATTGAACGGTGGGGCAAGTTCAATTTTCTCTCGTCTAGCCATTTTGTATAAGGTCTACAGAGAGAAAGATAGCCATAAAAACTACCAACAAACATTCGTCACTTACCGAGGAAGGGACACCAAATTGCTTAGATGCTTTATTGGCTGACATTTCTTTTCGCCGAAGGGCTTCAAGAGCTGAATCCAAATCTTCATCAGACCATGTCTTGGTCACATTTTCTTTCTTTGGAGTTGGAATCCCCAATTTGTTCGCTCGTTGCCAAAGAGTCGTTGCTGGAATACTGAAAATGAAGAATCTTCGAAGTATGATAGAAGAAAGAGGATTTTAAGGTTCGAAAGTACCGAAAGTTTTCAGAAGCTCGAGTCAAGGATAAACTTTGTGATCGAAGAGCTAACAAAGCTTCGTCCATATCTTGGTTTGAGTAAGCTTTCAGGTTTCTTCCTTCTTCACTTCTGCTCCAGGGTGACCTACTTGAGTCCTTAACATTTTCATGATGATGGTAGAGGAGTTGATGCCATGAGGCGGTTTGCATCGCAATCTGGCGTTGCTGTTGATGAGTTGGAAAAATGTCCTCCTCCTCCGGATCTTTTTGGTACTCTACCAAACCTTGGATCCTTAAGGTTTTGGCAGCATCAAGGACGCGATCTATATTCAATTTCGGCACCTGAACGGAACCATGATATATGTATTTTAACAAAAGGGCCCAATCTTCGCCACGAACATCCTTGGGTAAAACAACTAAAGAGTTTGAACCTTGGTAGACATCCTAAATTAATTTAGCAATTGAAGAGGTACGATGACAAAAGAATGCAATATTGAAACAGCAACTTGAAACTCACGGTGTAAAGTTTGGCGAAGAAGGGCGAACAGGCAGCCAGGACGATTCTATGACAATCAAAGTTTTGATGATTGTCTTCTTGATCGGTGCAAACGATTGTTGTGTCAATGAGTTCTTTTCTCTCAAGAAACGAACCTAAAGAATCCATCAGATAACTTTGATGCTGTGGATTTTTTAATAATGTCGTTGTCTTCTTCTCCATTCTGATGACGATAAAGGATTGAATTTATCTTCCTCTCTTTTGACACCAAGATTGATTGATTTGAAGTGTAATGATGTCGAGAAAAGCTTATGTAGCTCTTGACAGGTGTACTTGATTTCTACTCACCCTGGCTCCTTATAGAACTTGTTCTAGCTGCTCTCTAATTCTCTTCCTCTTCAGCAAAGCAGAGATCAAATTACACATTAAGAAAACATTGATAGAAGAGAGATAGAAAATGATGATGTCAGCGAAAGTATGGATGTAATGCTGCAATGTTGCAAATTTATTCTTTGCTTCAGCTTTTTTATCTTTCTTTGAATCAGGTCATACTGAGAAAATGCGAAAAAACAAAAAGCTCAATATTCGTCTTGAAGACTTTAAACTTCGTCTTCGTTGAGCAACATGTTAGGTATACCATCCGCTACTGGGAAACGTCTTCCTGTTTCAGGGCAAACCAAATCGCCATTGATAATTTCTACTTCCATAAGAACATGATGAGCTTTTTTGAGAAATTCTTGGTCGTTTTCGTAATTTTCGACTAATTCAGTTGGCAAATCCGATGCTTGACCCAAGGCTTGAGCTGCTTTGACTACCACTTCCCAATCCAATCTTGGAATCACTCTAGCAATGAAGTCCGGATTGAAGTCAACTTCACTAACTTTGACATCTTTGGCCTGTAAAAAACGATGAGTGATGCGGTGTAACTTCTAATCTGATGAGATTAGCGATGAAGAAAATGGCAAGTTTACCTCGATTTTTAACGGATAGCCAGTTTTGACGCTTTTGATTCCTTTGGAACTTAGAACGTTATGAGTCATTAACTTCATCGTATTGATCAAAGAGCACCGAATGTTGGAAGTATTCAAACTTTCAAACAGTTTCACTGAAGCACGTTTTACTTTGTCTTTGCTTTGCTTTTGTTTTGACTTTTGGTAAACTTTTGTTATTGAGCACTTGAGCAGCAGCTGACGCTTCTTTTATCGGCAGCGGTACGGCGGTCACAGCCTTCCGAAAAATCTACCTCTCCAAAGGCCAAAGACCAAAATGACAAAATTACTTGATGCCCTTTATCTACTACTTTGAAGTATAAAAGTAAATATTATTCAGTTTTCTCAATTTGTATTTATTCTTTACTAACAATATCTTGCGGAGCATGGTCCAACTGGTCCAACTTAGGCCTTTTAGCCTCACTCCCTGAATCATCAATATCTTCTATATTGTCGTTTTCAGCAGTCGCAGCTAGTCTTTTTTCCAACTGAACATTGGTTTCTTTCGCTTCTTTCAGCTGCTGCTGCAGAAAATAGATGGTGCTTTGCATGCCTTCCACATCTTCGTCTAATTCTTGAACAAAGTCGTCCATTTCTACTTGATTCTTTTTCATTTCCTCGCAAAGAGCTTTCTGCATTGCCAATTCTCCTTCCAATTTGGCCAATCTTCCACTCGAGATCATTTTACCCAAGTCTTCATTTTCCTGCAGGAGTTGGCGACATTTGGACATAAGTCTCTTGCCGGTGACGGAATCCGGTGTGAATTTCCAAGCACTCAATTCTTCTTGTGTTTCTTGCATCTTCTTTTTCGTATTTTCCAACTCTTTCTTGAGATTTTGTACAATAATATTGACTGCAGGATCCAATAGAGCATTACGAAGTGCACTCATACTTGGAGCTTGAGCTGCTTTGAGTTCTGCAATTTGATTCGAGAGTTCTTGCAATTCTTGTTCTTTCATGGCCAGTCGACATACAAGCAAATGTTCTCGACGGCCAGCGTCATTACTACTTCTTTGGGCTCTATGCTCATCATCATTGCCACTCTTTCCTTCATCAACACCAATTTTACTTTCCAAGAAATCTATGTATCGATCTTGTTCTTTCCAAAGGGCAGACATATCATCAGAACTTTCCATTGACAAGTGAACTCGTTTCGGAGGAGAATCTGCCTTGTTGCTCTCAGAAGTTAAATCAAGTTCGTCAGGCTTTTCCTCATCGTGTTCGGCAAATTTTTCTGTTTCACTCATCTTCCAATCTGAATAATTTCAATGAAATTTTAATGAAAAAGAAAAAAGTATCAACAGACTCAGTTTTATGGATCATATTCTAAGACAATCCTCAAATGTCAAAACTCGTGTTGTCACGATAAGATGAAATTGCAAAAGAAATCATCAAAACACTGATTATTTTCATTTTTTTTTTTTGAAATATGAATTTATTTCTTTTAATGGTAAAGATGAGATTTGCAAAAGAAATCATTAAAACATTGATTCATTACATTTTTTTTCGAAATATGAATTAATTTCTTTTAATGGTAGTGACTAATTAGTTAAATACGAATCAGTTGATACTATGGGCCTTGACTTCAGACTTCAAGTCACACTTCTCAACAGCTGTACTGCTGTTGAACCTGGTTGGTCGGCTGAATATTACTGAGTCAAATTATAAATTGTAAACAGAGCCTTTGGAAAAATAAGACTTTAAGAAAATAAGAAAATGACCGCTACGATAGAATTAAATTCAGCACGAAGAAAGCTACAAAATGCTCTTGGTGATGATCACAAGATTTACTTTTCTCAACTTCGTTCTTGGTTTCGGAAAAGGTGTACTAAAGAAGAATTCGATGTTGAGGCCAAGAAACTCCTGTCAGCAGACAACGCTCACTTGCACAATGAATTCCTTTTGGCAATTCTCAACAAGTGTCAAACTTTGGCCAACTTTACGATAATGACATCTCCACCAATTAAGACTCCAGTATCACTGCCAGGAGTACTTTCACCCACAACTTCAATAGGCTCTCCAAACAGTTCATTCACTTTGAATCGTACATCGACGATGGAGTCTTCGCCATCGGAAAACGGCACTAGATTAAAGTTAGGACCAGTGAAGAGAAAGCACAAGTCCAACAGACCAACCTTTGACCAAAGATTTGTGCCAAGTTCACCTCCAGCAGAAGCATTGCTGCCCAATTGTGACGAGCTTGAAACCTATGATCCGGACGAAAGAAATCTAATGTTTGCTCAACGAGAACCCACTCTTCCCGACATGGCTTTTGTCGGTGGTCGCCTTCTAATAGCAGCTTGGGATGAAGGTCTTGATGGAAGTGTGAATGATCCTGCAGCTTCCCGACTCATTGTGACAGCAGTTCATCAACTTCTAAAACGGATTGTACTATCGTTGTTAGCCGACAAAAGTGCCTTTAAGACGAAGAATAATAGTAAAGAACCCTATGCTGTAGGAATATCTATTCCTAACCCTTACTTAATATCACGACAGCAGCCTCAGAGATGGCTTGAACCTGACAAAGTGGCCAATCATCTGGATGAGCAATCAGCTATTTGGGAATTGGCCTGTGCCCATAGAGATGCCATTTATCCAGCGACTCACCCTAACACTGTGACATTATTTGATCTGATGGACACGTTGAAAAAAGATCGAACTTTGATACCATCTCATGCTGTGTATTCATTAAATATGGAACGCTTAATATCCAGACTACATCACGAAGACTAGAATAATACTTAGATATTTTTTTGTTAAAAAATACCTTTTTTCCCCTCTTTCTTTTCAGAAAATGGCTGTTCTCGTTAAAGATGTCAAGGACTTTCCAAAAGATGCTCCAAAAGAACTGCTTTTGGACAAGCACATAGATTTCCTTTCCAATTACGGCAAGGATGACACACACTACGAATTTGTGATGGCAGAATTCCTCAGAATCAACGGTGTCTACTGGAGTTACACTGCATTTTATTTGATGGGAGCAGCCGAAAAGAAAACTGATTTTGAAGAAGCCAAAGATTTTTTGAAAAAATGTCATTGTCCAAACGGGGGGTATGCACCCATGCCAAATCACGATCCTCATCTACTTTACACGTTAAGTGCAGTGCAAATCGCAGCGGAACTTGACATACTCGACGCGCTCGACAAAGCAAGTATTGTCAAGTACATTGTGTCACTACAGCAAGAAGATGGAAGTTTTGTCGGTGACGAATTTATGGAAGTGGACACTCGATTTTCCTTTTGTGCGGTTGCTGCACTTGCTCTCCTAGGAGAACTAGAAGCCATCGACTTGACATTGGCAGTTGATTTTGTGGCACAGTGCATGAACTTTGATGGTGGGTTTGGAACCAGGCCTGGGTCGGAAAGCCACGCCGGCCAAATATATTGCTGTGTAGGTTTTCTGTCCATTGTCGGCAGGCTGGACATCGTAGATGCTGACCTGCTGGGTTGGTGGTTGGCAGAGCGACAGTTACCTTCAGGTGGATTAAACGGTCGGCCTGAAAAACTTCCCGATGTTTGTTACAGTTGGTGGGTTTTGTCATGCTTGTCCATCTTAGGCAGACTGCATTGGATAGACCAGGATAAGCTTGCAAATTTTGTCATGGCTAGTCAAGATAGTGAAACAGGTGGCATTTCAGATCGACCTGGAGACCTTCCCGATCCCTTTCATACACTATTTGGAGTGGCTGGCCTCTCCTTGTTAAATTGTGACAAAAGACTTGAAAAAGTTAATCCCGTATTTTGTATGCCTCAAGTAATCATAGACCGTCTTGGGGTCAATACCCAAATGTTGTCCTTTTGAAATAATAAATCTTTTATTTCTTTTCATAAGCATCAAATTTTTCCATTTCTTTCTCAGGCACAACATGAATGACATATCCTTTGATTGGTTGAATTGCATATGCGGTAAGCGAATCACGAATCCATTCAGAGGTGACAGTGGGTATTTTTAGAAGTCGGTACGTTCGATCAGCTTGTGCGATCATGGCCAAAGAGTCCGCGTTTTCACAAACGATTAGGCAGTTCTTCCTCAATGAAAAAGAATGTGTGGATCGAGAAGTTTGGGCGCCACAAGTGGTTACTAAGTATACCAGGTCTTCTTTCTTCATACCACTGAAAACACCATCAAAAAAGAACTCAAATCCCTCAAAAAGTTTAGGAGAACCAATGGATAGGCGGGAACGTTTAGGTCCTTGTTTACCCAAACGACAAACGACTTCATAAGGTTCAGGATCTACCAAAGTACCGCTTGACACACTATCTTTGACCCAAGACAGTCCAACAATCCATAATTTTCTGGCAACAGCTTGAAACACTTTCAAAGTCATGGCTGGTATTTCCTCTTCATCTTTCTTTACTACCAAATGTGTGGCATCAACTTTCATGTCTTTAGCACCTTTTAATCCAAACATATTAACGAAATTTTTAACTTCATCCTTTTCACATGCCATTAAACCAGAGCATGCGATGAAAATGGATTTACACCTTTCTTTGGACATTTCTATTTTGTTTTGTTTCGGAGTCAATAGAATACGTCGAAGTCGACTTGTCATTTGTGCCTTCTCAGGGGTGCTCATAAATATGTCTTCGTCACTTTGGTACCCATTTGTAGCTTGTTCACTTTCATTTTCTTTATTTGCCACAGTCTGTTCTTCATCATCTTCAGCAAAGACATCATGCGATGCCGGTATTACGGAAGGTTCCTCCTCCTCCTCCTCGTTTTCGTTATCGTGTACATTTTCAGTAAAGTCTTCCGCGGCCATAAACGTCTCTTCATTAGGCATGTGGTCTTCGTCTGATTCGTCAACCATTCTTGGTTGATTCTCCAGACACGCACCATTATTGATAGGAAACTGATCTTGCTCTTGACTTGGCTGGTAGTCTGTAGGAGAAGGTGATGTTCTTCCGGCAATGTGAGACATTGACATGGTTAGCTGAGGAAAATTTTCGACACTAACAGCTTGATCCTCTTCCTCATTGCTAACTTTCAGCTTTTTGGCATCTGGAAAAGGCTCTTTCCTTCTTTTTGTTGAAGATGATGATGAATGTCGACGCTTCCTCTCCAATATTTCATCAAATGAAGGGTATGACCTGGCAGACATGCTTTGTCTATCTGCATAGGGTATCATACTGCCAAGCTGGACGAACTGAGCGATCCTCCTATCATCATCTAATCGAGGAGAGGAAGGTGGGGGAGTTGGTCGTGGGACTGGACGTGATGCAGACTTCTCTAAACTTCCAATTCGGAACATAAACCTAGGACGGTTCTGCGGTTGAATACTTGTCGAAGGAGTCGGGATGGATTTCTTCTTCTGTTGATTTGGTTCATCATCTAGACCGTCCGGCGTTTTGGCACTTTCGCTTGTTGAAGGAGCTGGAATGGATTTCTTCTTCCAATGATTTGGTTGATCATCCGGACCGTCCGGTGGTTGGGCACTTTTGCTTGTCGAAGAAGCTGGGATGGATTTCTTCTTCCGATGATTTGGTTGATCATCCAGACCGTCCGGTGGTTGGGCACTTTTGTTTGTCGAAGGAGCTGGGATGGATCTCTTCTTCCGATGATTTGGTTGATCATCCGGACCGTCCGGCGGTTGGGCACTTTTGCTTGTCGAAGAACCTGGGATGGATTTTTTCTTCTGCTGGTTTGGTTGATCATCGAGACTGTGCTGCGGTTGGGCACTTTTGCTTGTCGAAGGAACTTGGATGGATTTCTTCTTCTGCTGGTTTGGTTGATCATCCAGACCGTACTGCGGTTGGGCACTTTTACTTGTCGAAGGAGTTGGACTGGTTGCAAGAATACTTTTCTTGGGACACGGAGTATCTCCAGGAGCCTCTCTATTCATCGTTTGAACAAGACGAACAGTCCTTATATCCACGTCCAATCTGAACGACAAAAAAGTATTAACAGATATTGAATTCATTCAATTTTAATGAACTTACAGACAATCGAGTTCGTGAACAATTGCCCGAAATGCAGTAACTTGATGAAACATGGTCTCATTTTCTTTCATGCTCCTTTTGGAAGCTTTCTGGAAGCATTCTGGGCAACCGGTTGCTCGGTTAGCATCTTCATTGCGATTTGCAGCTTTACTCCCTTGTCGGAAAAAGTCTAGTGCACACTCTTTACAAAAGTTGTGACCACATTTGAATGTTACTGGAAAGCGATACATGTCTTGACAGATACAGCAAAGCAAATCTCCTTCCATTTGCTGAATGGCTTTAGCTATATCATTGAGAGTGTCGTGTTTTAGTCCGTCCATTTTGATACAATTCGTACAATTCCAACTTTTGAAAATTATTATTATGAAACTGAGTCAAGTTGAGCGCGGGAACATTATTTTGATTTTGCTGAGATAGGGGGGCGGCTAAGGGGAGGGCGAGCGTTGAACCGGCAAGGCGACGCAAAGCGCCCACCCTTGAGCCAAAACTAGTATATGAATTCTAAGGCATTTTTGTCATACATTTAAAAGCAATGATAACTTTATAGTTTTCAACCAAGCCAAAAAATTACGTAAAATTATCAGCAGTTAACCCGTGACAAATGTTGTTTAACAGAGAAAATTACTTTGTTAACAAAATATCGACAATTGACCTAATATAAATTGGGATTTCAAGTAGGGAATTTTCGAAGTAGCATAAAAACCGAAAATTTGCCCCCACGCGCATACGTTTTCAAAGAGTTTTGTTCTTTGAATTTCGAGTCGTTAGTGGTGAAATATTTTTTGTTGAATTTAAGGTAAGTGTAACATGTCATCTATTCTCTTGCTTACTAAAGAAGCAAAAAGATCAATTTAGAATTATCGTTCAAAGCTGAAAACTGCAATTTAATTCCTAATGCAAGAGGCTGTATTTTGAATGTTTTAAAGGCGGGGCTTGCTTCGTTCACAGTAATCCCAAGCTTACCTCTTGAATGATTCACGACAATGTTGCACCTGGTGCAAGATTATGCTTGAGAATACTTCTATGTCTATTTTCAAGTTTTGGTCTTTTAAGGTAGAGATTTAAGTGTCTGAAATTCAAATGTTTTAAAACATTTTGTTTTGTTTACACATCCAAAAAGTCAACATAACGTAGCACTTGACTTGATCTTTCGTTTTCAAATTCTGTCTTGAGTCAATATTTATCACGGTTCTTATGGTCATTCTAGGAGTAAAGATGTCGAGCAAACGGACTTCAAGGAAATCCCATACACCTACTGTCTCAACACCAACCATGTCTAGGCCTGAGCGGCCTCCATCGCCCTTGAGCCCTACTCTTCATTCTCGCACCGGCGAGAAAATGAATTTACAAAACCTCAATGACAGATTCGCTGGGTATATCGAGGCAGTGAGATACCGCGATGCCCAAATCAGAAACCTCACAGAAGAGAAAACTACTATCGAGGAGACCCACTCTCAAGAGATCATCCAAACCAAATCATTTTACGACAAAGAGTTGAAAATGGTCCGTAAGGCATTGGACAACGTGTCTTCTGACAACTCACGAAATCAATTGAGAGCCGACAAAGCTGAAAAAGAGGGCAAAGAAGCTAAACAAGAATTAGTTTCCAGGACCAAAGATTTGGAGAAACTGGAGCGCGAATTTAAAGTTTTACAGCAGAGCTACAACGATGTATCCAACCGCCTGAATATTTCAGACGGCGAGCTGAAGACTTTAAAACCAGAGCATGCTAAGTTGCTCAAGAAGTTGGAGGATAGCAAGAAAAATTTGGAAGACGAGACTTTGCGGCGTGTGGATCTGGAAAATCAATTGCTTTCCAAGGAGGAGCAGCTCAAGTTTGAAAATCAAGTAATTTTTGTTAAGCTGCCTTTTTAAATGCTTTTTTTTCTAACATATTTTTTTACTGATTACAGATGCTTGAGCAGCAATTAAACGAAACACGAGTTCGTAAGCAGATCGAGATATCCGAGATAGATGGCAGACTCAACGAAGAGTACGAAGCCAAGATGGGCAAAAGCATGAATGTGAGTACTAGAGTGTTTGAGAACAAAGCGAACCTCACAAAACACTTGAACACTTTGTTTTATTTGCAGGAATTGCGTGATGGATATGAAAAGCAATTGCTGGAAAACCAAAAGGAATTCTCGGATATGTATGATGACAAGATCAAAAAGTTACAAGATAAGTTAGATGAGGCAAAAATGAAAAATGCTACCTCAATCAACGATGTCCGAGAAATGACCACCAAGGTCTCCGCGCTTACTTCGCGCAACGTAGAACTGGAAGCTTCAAATGCTAGCCTACAGAAGCGTATGGCTGAACTCCAAAAGGAAATGGACGATTTGTCAGCACACATGAGGAGTGAAATGGCACGCAAGGACGCTGAGGTAAAGAACAAAGATGAGCAGATGGAGGCAATGACTAATGACTACAAAGTGCTGATGGAAACGAAAGTTGCCATTGACATGGAAATTGCTGCTTATCGCAAGCTTTTGGAGGGCGAAGAAGCACGTTTGGGACTCTCTCCTTCTGCATCGCCAGAGGTTGCTGGACCAAGTAGAGGAGTCAAACGTAAACGGACTTTTATCGAAGAGGAGGATGTTTTTGAAATGGTCTCCGAGCACAAAGGTCTTGGCAATGTTGTAATCGAACCATTGGAAAAAGGATCCAAATGCATTAAGGTGACCAATAAGGGCGAAGGAGATATCAACATCGGAGGCTGGACTCTGAGTAATGACAGCAACGGAACAGACGTGGCCTATAAGTTCCACCGTACCACAACCCTCAAGTCTGGAGAAACCTGTGCTGTGTGGTCAGCCGACGCTGGGCAAGAACATAATCCTCCAAATAGCTTGGTGATGAAGAAGGAAGGTGGATGGGTGATTGGCGCTCAGAACCTTACAACCTTGAACAACAAGGAAGGTGAACAAGAGGCTGAACGCAAATCATGGGAGGAAAAGAGACAAAGCAGCTTGCACCAATCAGGACATTATCGAAGCAGATATCTTGCGAATGAGGAGTCCAAGTCTTGTGCCATCATGTAAACAAGAGTCCTATCAGCCTCCAGAGGTGCTACTCACAAGTAGAGGAACTTGGTTTGCAGGTTTTTTCATGCAATGCAAGTTTTTCTACTCATCACAAAAAACAGATACATTTGTACACATGTTATTACCAATACACATACATATTTACCATGAAAAGAGAAATAAATGTGAAATGAACATTGTAAGTCATACTAATACAGTACTAGCGTCAATACTTTGTTATACTTTCTAAAGCGTCTAATGAGTTTTGATGAAGTTAATCAACCCGTTAGTCGAGGCATCGTGGGAAGCTACAGGACTTGAATCATTCATTTCCGGTTCAATTGCTTTGGCCAACTGCTTGCCCAATTCAACCCTGAAAGAAGAACGGGTTTACCCATTTTAAATTGAAGAATTAAGAAAAAAATAGTGTTGTTCTTACCCCCATTGATCATAAGAATTGATATCCCAAATGCAACCTTGAACGAAAATCTTGTGTTCATACATCGCGATCAAACTTCCAAGGGTGAAAGGTGTTATTTTCTCAACCATTATAGAATTGCTTGGTCGGTTGCCCTGGAATGATAAAAGAAATGTTCGTTGGCATTGCAATAGTAGTAGCTACTACTGATCCTGCTTACCTCAAAAACTTTATGTGGCTTGATGCGAGCAACTTCCTCGGCAGTCTTTCCACTAGCCGCCAATTCGACTGCCACTTCTTCCTCGCCTTTTCCTTTCATTAAGGCTTCTGTCTGAGCCAAGAAATTGCAGAGCAAAAGTTTATGGTGCAAGCCATCGCGAATATTGTTGTGGGAATGCACTGGAGCAATAAAGTCGCATGGAATGAGACGCGTACCTTGATGAATCAATTGGTAGAAGGCATGTTGGCCGTTGGTACCAGGCTCACCCCAAACAATAGGCCCAGTGGAATAATTGACTTTGTTGCCCGAGCGTGTGATGTACCTGCAAATGTCGATGAAACGTATGTGATTCAAAACTAAACTGATTGTACTTACTTGCCATTGGACTCCATATCACCTTGCTGGAAATAGGCAGCAAATCGATGCATATACTGATCGTATGGAAGCAAAGCCTGAGTTTCCGAACCGTAAAAGTTGGAATACCAGATGCCTAAGAGTGCAAGTATGACGGGCACATTTTGTTCCAGGGGTGCACTTGTAAAATGCTGTAAAATACAATTTGTAAGTAAGTAGTATAGCATGACTTCGTCAAAAATTCCCTTACCTGATCCATGAAATGAGCACCTGACAGCAGTTGAACGAAATTGTCAAAGCCAATATGAACTGCAATGGTGAGACCGATGGCAGACCAAAGACTGTAACGTCCTCCCACCCAATCCCAAAACCCAAACATATTTTTCTCGTCAATGCCAAATTCTTTCACTTTGGTTGCATTGGTTGACAGCGCAACAAAGTGTTTGGCAACAGCATCTTCCTGACCTGCGGTCTTAAGGAACCATTCTTTGGCAGTGTTGGCATTTGTGATTGTCTCTTGCGTGGTAAATGTCTTGGAAGCAATGACAAAAAGTGTTGTCTCGGGTTTGCATTTCTTAAGTACTTCTGACATGTGAGTACCATCAATATTGGAAACAAAGTGAACGTTGGGGCCCACTTGGTAAGGCTTCAAGGCCTCTGTTACCATCAATGGTCCCAAGTCTGAACCTCCAATGCCAATGTTGACCACATCCTTGATTTGCTCACCACTGTAGCCCTGCCATGAACCGGAAATAACCGCACCACAAAACTCAGACATATGATTTAAAACCGCATTGACGTCTCCCATCACATCTTGGCCATTTACCAAGATCGGCGTATTGGACCGGTTGCGTAGTGCAATATGCAAGACTGCCCTATCTTCCGTAAAGTTGATCTGGTCTCCTTTGAACATAGCATCGCGACCACCCTCAACATTGCGAGACTTTGCCACTCCAAGGAGAAGGTCAAATACTTCTTGGTTGATTCGGTTCTTAGAGTAGTCAATTAGAATCTCACCGTCCTTTGGCGTTTTCAAAACTTGGCTGTAAAGTCACGGTTAAATGAGCAATTTGAACATACACGCATATTTCATGATCGTAAAAAAAAAGAATTAATCTCTGTTGTAAAATCCCATGTCTAATCTCTCTTTTCATATGATTCAAATCATTTCGTCATTTTTCAAAAAATACTAAAGATAAGTTGAGTGATAAAAAAGGTAAGTAGTCAGTCATATGACTGGCATATAAAAGAGGAAGAAAGAAAGTATTACTGATAGATTTTAAAAATGACGATGCAAATGACCTCTATCAAGGACTCAAGGTGAGTCTTCTTACCTAAACTTAGAAAAACGTTGAGAGTCCTCCTTGAACATATTGGCAATGTTCAAGGATTCACCATGCTGGTCAAAATAACCTTTAAGCTTGACAAAAGCAGGATCCTGGCACAAACCGCTTCGCCCGTCCATGATTTTCGGCGAGGATAAATTTATATCTGTCAATGGCAAGGTTCACTTTAAAAGTGAGAGGATGACATTCACAACAATGCGCACAAGTCAGGGCGCTCTGCTCTACAAGGCATTCCCTTTTCACACTAACGCACATGGTCGGAAAATTCAAAGTTTTAACAAAACCTCCTAAGGACTATGCTCGTGATTTAGGGCAAGTGAAGGACAATAAATTCGATTCCATCAGCCAAAAGCTGTTTTATTTGTGAACTTGAAATAGGTTACAGTAGAAGCTATTCAAATAGTCCATCATTCCAATTCTTTACCAATTCTTCAGCTTCTTTCATTTTTTGGCAAAAATATTCCAACAAATCTTCTGTCTCATAGTTGATTTGATTCTCATACAGCTCAACAGTAGACAACTCTGTGTTAAAGGTTTTTCCGAAGAAATTGTTCTTGGCCTGTACCTCACATGTTGGAGGCAACTTGTCGGCACTGAAATGAATGGTGAAAATGGCTACCACTCCAATTTTGTCCAATGCGGGCATGGACAATTGAACTTTCCTAAAGGTGGCAAAGCAAACAAAGATAACTCTTTCTGCAAATTGTTTTAGGATTAAGGAAATAAAACTCCTTTGCATTGTGTCATAGTGAAGTTTAACTTTTCGCTTGACCACTTCCGAGACACGATTAATAAAGTCAAGGAGGCTCTCTTCCTTGGATTCATAGGTAGGAGCGCGCAAGGGATAATCAATTTCTTCTAAAAGGTCTTGTAAATCCTTAGACGACCATACATGAACGCTATAGTAAGTTGCGTATTCCACTTTCACTTTGAAAGAGACCCGTAAGTACATTTTCTGCGTTGGAAGCATTGTCTTATGCCTGAATTGGAACTCTAACTGGTAACAAATGAAGTCTCCACATCCTTGAACCTGATAGCTACATTCCTCGTTTAGCTCTTGAAACATCCTTTGTACCATGTCATTGATCTTGCGCTGTTCACGATTCATTTTGTGTTCTTGATAATCGCTCCAAACACCCCGGATTGAGTCTACGATCTTGCAAAAAGACTTTGGTTCTTTATAATCGAATCTTTCAATGATGTAGTAGTCCTTTCTAACTAACCACATAATAAAGTCAAAATCATTGGGAAACGTTATGTCAAAGTCGGCCATGTTGTCACCATTGAATATCACGTACATTTCCAATTTGACGCTCCCTGCATGAAGAAGTTCCAAACTGAATCGATCATGATCACAGGGTCTTTCTCTTATACCACTGACTGGTTCAACAATCTCCATTTTGATAGATTTCCGTTGACAGTGTTCTAATAAGGCTTCTACGAAAGGGCGTACACCCGGATGGAAGGTCATAGTCTGTAAAATGAAAAAAAAAAAATAAAATACAAGGTGTTGAAGCGCGAGCACGAGGCAAGAAAGCAAATAGCAATTACCTCTTCAAGACCTTGATCATCCATTTGTGCAGTTGATGCTCTTAGTTTCCCTCAACTTATTCATTGACCGCTATGATCAAATAACTATTGAAAATTTGAATTCCGTAATTTCCCAAATATTTCTGACGGAGGCGGCAAATTCCGGATTCCCGCCACTGTCTCAATTTGTATTTTTATACAATAAATCTCAGTTATTCAGTGTTGCCAGATTCTCATTACATTTTCTCTCTAAAAATTGAAGAAAAGTTAAAGACAAATGACAAAGCATTTGATTTTTTAGGAAACTCAAGTTTCGTAATTGCCAAGTAATAATTCAGGACTCGTAAGAATTCTATATTTTTCAAAGTTCATTGTGGTAAGGCTTAACATGAGAAGGAAAGGCCCAAAACGAAGATGGAAATCCGATGACGTCCCGCTCTCTCTTGACAAAAGCAGAAAAGGAAGATACACAATTGCCCACAAAATGATTTGCCCTAGCCAGGATGGCTAAATCCAAATGGGGGTTGTCCACATCTAATTTCATGGCTTTGATGTCCAATTTCCTGAAGGACTTGTTAATTCTTGAGATCATGTGGTCGTGGTCTGAAGCTACAAATACTGATTTGGCTTTGTATTTGGTTATAACTCTTTTGAGCTGACTGATAATGATTTCATCAGGAGGCATACACAATTCAATGGAAGCTCGACCATTTTCGTTCCGATATCCTAAGCATTGTGCTGAAGCAAAAAGGGTAGAAGCACTAGACACGTGTTCACATGCACGTTGCCAATCAACACCATTGCGTAAATGGATACCGATAAATGGTCCAGGAGGAAGCTGATCCTTGACGAATTCTTCGGCCTGTAGTAGTATGTTGTCATTCCATTTCAAGTACTTGTGCAAGATCACATTTTCTTTTTGCACAGGGTATGGTGCTGGTGCTCCTGTGAATGCCAAGACTGGCCATTCGCTTGCTGGGTATTTGTCATTCCAATCGCGTGCGACATTTGTGAAGTGAACATCGTAATGTAATGGTCCATAAGTTTCTGACCCAACAAAATTGACTTTAAAATTGTCCCAAAATGGTCCAAAAGGGTTGCCACTTTTAGCATGGCAAACTCCTCCTCGTGGGGAGGTATCCTGCCCGTTCAAAGACTGTCTAGCTGCATAGCAAAATGATATGCGTTCTTCTGTGGGCCAAATTGTTTCGCTGAGGTTATCAAAAAAGTCTTCCATGAGCATTACTCTGTGATACTTCTCAAGTTCCGCAACATTGAAATAGGAGTTAAAAGGTACTTGGAGAGAGGATGGCTGGCCTCTCCGGTATTCTATCCAAGGTGGCAAAATCAAAGTCCGATTCAA
Source organism: Oithona nana (assembly GCA_900157175.1). NCBI lineage: Eukaryota > Metazoa > Arthropoda > Copepoda > Cyclopoida > Oithonidae > Oithona > Oithona nana. The sequence goes on from LT727963.1 coordinate 231,083, forward strand.
TCCTTTAGCAAATCCTAACGCACCTAGGAAATGGTCAGCTTGGTTTCCAAATCTACCCATGCATGGGCAGTACATTATGTACCCATTTGAGTCCATGGCTGCCATAGATGGCACGAAGAACAATGCGCCGACAGTTAGAAGCCAAAGTAACGCCATTTTCAGTCTATTTTTGATTTGATGGTTCAATACAAAGGATTGATCACACTTGCCGGGCTTTCATGCCATGCACTTCATTTATGCTATTCCGGCCAACATAATAACTAGGTGATTGGATATTGAACTCAAATTGGATTATGAATGAGGATGGTAGACAAATTACAATATGAAACTTTTTTGAAGTTTGACATGTCTTCGCGAATTTTTCAAATTCAAAACAAAAGCAGAGTTATCTGTGACTCTACGAGTTATGGTTTCTTAGAAAAAATGCCAGATATCAATGATTTTATTCAGCTTAAACTTTTTTCCAGCTTCCCATGAGTCTTTTCCAATATATCGTTCATGGTCAAACATTGGCCCTCAGGTACTCCATAGCCTCTAGTCAGCCCTTGAGGATTACTTGGTGTAACACAATCTGCAAAGGGTTCTTTGCGCATGACTTTGTCAATATCCACTCCCGAAAAGTAGGCAACGTCCAAAGGCATGCTGTTCATGTCTAACCGCTTGCAAAACATAGCCCGCACCATCAGGTTGGCCACTTGCAAGGCTAAGGCTGCTCTGTAGGCATCTTCATTGGAGACTAGGTAGCGCACTTCATCATGGATAGAAATAGCAAATCGAGCTTCAATATCGTATCTGTTAATCAACCACTTTGAGGCACTTAAGAGCAAGTGTAGATAGTCGACTGCAGAGCTTTGAACAACCCAATTGACTCGACTGGTCAAATAATCGGTTCCTACGTTTTCGGAAGTAAGCGCTTCCGAAATCGCACAACCCAATATTGGAGTCTTGGCTTTCCATGACAGTGCCAATTCTTCCAAGTGATTGAAAGTGTAGGATTCAGACCCACCTTTCCAATAAGTTCCTTCGCATAATTTTTCAGCATCTTTGCGAGCCTTGACGAAATCATTGTTGTCATAACTTCCTTTTCTTCGCCTCCAAGTATCGACGCTCCTGACAACTTTTTTCATCTCCTCGAAACTCAATTCATCTTTCATTTCATCTTTCCATTCAGTATCAAGAATCAAGTCAATTTGGACACCATCTTGAAGTTCAAACTTGGGATTACTTGGGTCAAAATTGGGCTGAAGTAATTCCTTTAACAGTTGTCCTATTCGACTGCAAGTTTTCAAAATTTTAGCATCGACTTTTATCTGATTGGGATCTGTTACATCTTGATCATAAGCAATTCTGTAACACAAGATTCCGAGAGCATTCAACTTGTGAACCTTTTCACCCTTAGTCTCTGTATAAATATTTGAGGCCTGGGCGAACGCTTTCTTTTCATTCAAACTTGGATTGAATTGCATCAATAGGTTCTTGGCAAACAGTTTCCCTGCACCATAAATCCTGGCATAGTTCAATATTTTGGCTTCGTCACGAGAGACTCCAGACAAATTAGCTGTCACGGAGTGCATATCAGTACCGTCTGCTTTGTTTCCCTGCAAAGTCCTCCAGCCCAAAGCTGTGCAGCCATGTTCTTTGGCCAAATAGGCATCCCCAAGTATGGCAGCGATCCACAATTCTTGACTGTCCACATCGGCGCCAACAAAAGTATGATTCTCAGAGGCCATTACCATGGCTTTCAATTCAGAACCAATCCGGTCGGGGCGAGCATTGGAGGCTGTCAACCAGGTCTTTTCTACTGCTCGTCTGGTTAAAGTACCAGCTGTGACGATTTGAGGTAGAATGGCATAATTGTCCGGAGCATCGGTCTCTACAATGAATTGGTTGCAAATGCGGTCACGGTTGCTTCGCCAATATGACATCATTTTGCTGTAGCGCAAGACTTTGCCACCAAATTGACCACCATCATAATCTGTTGATAAAGTTCCATCTTGAAATCGTTCAAGTAGCCCTTTACTTAACGGGTTGCCGACGGTTTCTTTGCCGTCTTTGTGCGGGAGTGGATGAAACAGGACACCGTCAATATCGCCAAGCGTAAATCCGGATTCTACTTTGACACTTTTAAGTTTCTTTTTGAACTTATTTCTGCCGTCTGGATCGTCAATTTCTAAATTTTTTGCCGTCATTTCCGTCATATCCTTGGAAATAGTTGACCCAGTCTGTGCTTGGGTTCTCAACCAAAATGTTTTCAATGGAAAGTAAACTTCTCCTTCGTTTTGTTGGTACTCTGCCAACTCATCGGGATTTTGTTGAAGGTCTGGAACTAAGTAGCCCCATTTTCTGGTTGCATCTTTGTGAAGTGGGTAGCCGTTCCATGTTAAGCGTAAAAGTCTGGGTACAATTTCCTTGCCATGCCCCAACTTATCAACGGATGAGGTGACCATGGGATCATACGGCTGCTCACATAAGTCAGAATACCATTTGGGATATCCAGGAATTTTTGGTTGGATTTTGTACATGGATTCTTTGGATTTTAATAGAGGCCAAAACTTTTGCTCCAGTTTTTCCAATTCTGAGACGTTATTTCCATCATCTTTACAACCGATTTTCTGCTTTTCTTTTTCAGATAAAGGTTTAATTTTCCTCATTTTTAGTTTGGTACAGTTCCAATCCAATTTCCATAGCCAAATATCATTTTCATATTCTCCATCAGCCATTAGCTGACAAGCTTCTTGGGCTTGTCTAGCAATTATTACATCGATTTCTTCTTCAAGCTCTTCCGTCACATTATCACATTCCTTGACGAATTGAAACCAAGATGGATTTGTAGGCAGGTAGGGCACACTCATTTCAAGCATTCCCGACAAAGTGACCGGGTGAGGACATTGCTTTTGGAATTTTACAAAGACTTTACGAAAGACTTTAAATGTCGCCTCGACGTCATCACCACAATACCGGATCAAATTAGCAAAGTCGTCAACCACATCTTCTAGAGTCCCTTTGACAAATACATTACGAATATCTTTGTCCATTACCTTCGCATCTTTGTAGTAGAGTTGATGCAGATCTTTCAAGCTATTCATGGATGTCTCTTTCATCCATTTGGGCTCTTCTTCTATACCGGTTCGGTTTTTCTTGGATTTGGCTGCCATCATTTGTAACCTTTGCCCAGCAGTCATACCACTTACCGCGATGTGCAAGGCCATGGTGTCCAAAAAACGTGTCTGAGGAGCCGACAAGTCGTATTGCTCAGCAATGTAAGACCTATCGAAGCTTACATTGTGTCCAATCACCAATAAAGGATTCCCTATCGGTATCAAATCTTGCTTATTCAACACTTTGTTTTTAGGAGGCCTTTTGGACGGGTCTAGCAAGTATTCGGAAGTCCAGCTGTACCAGCATGTGGGTGACATAGCAGTTGCCATAGCCGGCCAGCGTGCTTCAGCTACACATACTTCAATGTCAAAAACCAGAACATCTTCATGTGGAAAGGGTACGGAAATTGATGTCCCCTTGGCGACGTCATATTTAGTCCAGCCGGCCTTTTGCGCCCAATGCAAAGGTTTTTGAGGCGCTTCCTTCAAATCCAGCAGCTTTTTGATTTGCTGCAAAAACGGCTGGATTTGCTCACTGGCAATACTTTCAAAGTGCAACTCAATGTCATCTTGTTTTAATGGCGGAATGTCAAATTCGTCCACAGCTGCATTTCGGTTGGATTTACTTCTTCGGTTGGCTTTTATATTGAACTTTTCAAGATGTTGTTTGGCTTCTTCAATCAAATGTTTGTCTTTGCACTCTTTGTAAGGGGTGTTAAATAGTCTCTCATGTAGTTTTGGAGATACTAGTGACACTCCAAATGCATTTTTTCCATTTGAAGCAGCATTCCGTATACTAATTCTACTGGAGCATTCATTTAGTATTATTTTCTGTTTCAGCTGCCTGCTGTGTTGACAGGTTTTCACCAGACTCATTTTCTTCCAAGAGATGAACGTTGATCAAGTCTAAAATCTCATCTACGTCTGCTTCGCTGAGCCGTTCCTCACTCTCTTCGACAAGTAACTGGATTTCAACCTGGCTTTGAGGGCAATGATTGATGATTTGTAATTGCTCCGACGATGTCAGTTTAAACTTTTCCAAGCCGATTATAAAATCGGATATTTTAGAGCTGGTAGACAACTTGTTGCACAATTTTCCAGCAGGTGTTTTCTCCAAATAATTGAGAGTTTCAAGCACAACCGTGGCAGCTTTGGCTTGGCCTTTGTCTTTCGATGATTTTCCAGCAAGTCTTGATCTATTCTCCTTGAGAAATTGAAGAACTTCAGCGTTACACGGAAGAGAACTAGTGACGTCGATCACTTCCATCATTCAATACTTAAAAATTAAAAAAACATCACGTTTTTTTCCAATTCCCGCTCACGCTCAGTATTTATGTTATTTGTTTTGAGTTTAGGAATTGAACCTAAAAATAAAAGGGCACAATATTATTTTCAGTTTTCTCTGTATGAAATGGAAAAAAAAGGTCAAATTCAGAACTTGTTAAAATATTTAATATATCGAGTAGTAGTAACTGTCAAAGATCGGCGCTCTCTCCTAAGGGATAGAGGCTCTCTAAGAGTGATCAGTGATCGTGATTTTATTATCTGGCATGGTGCTATATTTCGAACTGTAACTGAGAAATAACAACAAAAAAAAAAAATACATTTTCTTCATTTTTGAAAAATTAACTGAAAATAAGTCAAAATGGCATCGAAACGGAAAGTAACTCAAAATGATTTAAGACAAATGATGGCAAACATCAAATCTACAGCCGACAAGCCATCAACGGTACCTAAAAAATTGAAGTTATCATCAAGAGAATTAATCCTTTTGGAGGAAGAGAAGAAACAGAAGGCTCTTCGTGACCAAGAGAAAATTAGACTAAAGCAAGAAAAGATGGCTAGAATTGTACCAAATCAGAATTTGCCGCCTAAAAAAAGTATTCTCAAGAATAGTGGCGGATCAACACCAAGTTATATACCACCTCCTCCAGGATTTAAGGCCAAAATTCCCCCAAAAGAACAATCACACAAATCTTCAACGAAAAGTGATTTGCCCTCAGACTTTTTTGATGGTGGGAAAAAGAGTGAGGTCGTTAAAGGAAAGAAAGAAGAGGAAGATGCACCAGAAGAAAGACAAGAGATACCAGAAGGTTTCTTTGATGATCCTAAATTGGATGCCAAAGCTAGAAAAGTTCAATATGTGGACCAAGAAGAAGAAGAGTGGAAGAAATTTCAAAGTGAAATGGCAAATGAAATGGTTACTGCCCAAGACATTCTCGTAGAAGATCGAAACGAAGCTACAGCTGGGCGACAGCTTGAGGAAATTGAAGAACAAATGGAGGCATGGAAAAGAGTGGCTTTGCTCGAAGAACGAAAAGAAGCCGCACACCACAGCATTAAAAATGCGCCCAATCGAAAAGAGACTAAGGATAGTGATTCTGATTCTGATATTGAATTAGACCAACTGACAGATTGGCGTAAAAAGAGATAATAAATACATACGGCGAAGAAAGGGATTATTCACGTCACACTATTATAAAAGTCAAATTTTTGTCCAAAAATTAAATTTGACAAAACCCCAACATCTTCACGAGTTTTTCACCCCAAATATTTTTGACAATTTTTCTTGTGAAATCAAAGTTGTCAACAGCTAAAAAGTCCAAAACCACAACATTTTCACGAGTTTTTCACCCAAAAAAAATCGACAATTTTCTCGGGAAATCAAAGTTGAATTTTTGGACAAAAAATGAAGATTTCGAACAGTGTGATTCACTTAGGTATTTTTTATTCAACGTTACAATCGAGACGGGTTTTTTTATTTAGATGGGCTTATAGTCCAATTTTGTCTCTAATTTCTTGTTGTCGGCAAGCTTTCTTACTGCCTTCATAAAGTCCTCGTCCATGACATAGTCTCTTTCAGCTCGTATGGCAAAGAGACCTGCCTCCGTGCAGACGTTTCTCAAATCAGCCCCATTGAAACCATCGGAAAGTTTGACGATAGCTTCATAGTCAATGTCCCCGTGCTTGGTAATTGGACCTGCATGGATCTTCAAGACTTCCAGACGTGCCTGTTCATTGGGTAGTGGGATTTCAATTTTACGGTCCAATCGGCCGGGTCTTAAAAGAGCAGGATCAAGTGTGTCAGGTCTGTTGGTAGCCATGATCATCTTGACCTTTCCGAGAACGTCGAAGCCGTCCATTTGATTGAGCAGTTCCATAAGTGTTCTCTGGATCTCGCGATCAGCGCTGGTGCCTTCGGAAAATCTCCTTCCTCCAATGGCATCAATTTCGTCCATGAAAATGATGCAGGGTTGGTGGTCTCTGGCATAGTTGAACATTTCACGGATCAGACGTGCACTTTCACCAATATACTTATCAACAATGGCAGAGGAGACGACTTTTAAAAAATTTGCGTCTAATTGAGATGCCACTGCGCGAGCCAACAAGGTCTTGCCAGTGCCAGGTGGACCATACAAAAGACATCCTTTTGGTGGAGTGATACCCACCCGTTGAAATAATTCAGGGTTCAGCAAAGGCAGTTCAATTACTTCACGAAGCTCTCGGATTTGTTCACCTAAGCCACCAACGGAAGAATATTGGACATCACCTGGATCTTCGTGAGACATGTTGTAGACCAAAGGATCCACTTCTCTGGGCAAATACCTCATAATGGTCAATGTTGTCATATCTAGAGCAACTCTGGTACCCGGACGCAATTTAGCTTTGTCAAGCTGTCGACGGCAACCGACAACATATCTCGGACCATTTGTTGCCTTGACAATGAATTTTTCTTCAGTAAGTTGGCGCAAAACTTCGCCTACAATTTGGCCAACACTTTGCAAAGCCTTCAAATCATTTTCTGACCTAGAAAAGAAAACATATCGTGAGAAATAGAAACTTTTTTTTTTTTTTAAATTGGTAATCAAAGTTTTCTCTTACTTGTCATATTGCTTAGTCAATCCCTTTAGATCTTCTCGCATGCTCTTTAAACGAGCCTCCACCTCACGATGTTCTAAAAGCTTTTGCCTATAATCGGCAAGAGATTTTTCTTTCGTAGCATCTACTGCCATTTTTCAAATAACCTTTTTCTTTCAAAATTCGAACAAAAGTAGTTTTAGTAAGTAAACAAAAATTGCCGATTCACTTAGTTGATGGACCGATACTTTACCTCGATCTGCATAATTTAAAGAGATTAAAGATCAATTCCACGCCCTAAAAAAAGTTGGGAATAATAAGTAAAACTATAGTATTGAATAGCTCTTGTCATATTTTAGCCATATAATTGAAATGATGACGAAAAATTAACGCATTATCTTAGATACTTATAGGCAGTTCTTCCCAAAAAAATGTTGTATAGTTCACACTTGCACACTAACACTATGTTTTTGGAAGTAGACATTCGGTTTTCAAGCATATCGTGAAAGTCTCGTGTACAGCGCATGCGTAGAGGCTGCGTCATGTACAGTTGAAAACTGAGACAAGGAAAACACATCGAGCTGTCATTTTGTGCTGTGCTTCCAAGAAAAGGAAAAAACTCCCCGGCCAAGATGAATTTCAAGATAATGTATGTAACACAGAGATGTTAAAATCCAAGAAACTCCCCCTTTTCTATGATTTCCTACTTCATTCGCTTATGGGGTGTCCTGGCGTCAAGACTATTCCTGTCATGTAATTACGGTGGTTTGGCGCGTGCAGTCCCTTGAACGGCATAGGAAAAACACATCTGCTGCAGAGCATTTCCCTTTGTCCTTTATCGGCGGTGGTCCATTCCAGCTCCCCAGGCTAGAATCAAAACGTAGTCAAAGCGGTCAACAAATATGAAGATTCTAATTCTGTGTTGTGTCCTTTTTCATCTTGGTCTGGTTCGTTCCCAAGGGGAAGGAGACTTGCAAACAGTTGTCGTATTGTTTCGCCATGGTGACAGAGCTCCCATTGATATGTATCCCAACGATCCTTACAGGTAATGAAGTGATTCATTAGCGGTAATCTTTACTGACAGTTCAATCTCGTTCTTTTCAAAAAAGAGATCGAAAGAATTGGCCAGTCGGGTTTGGCCAACTGACCGCTAGAGGAAAGATGATGCAGTATCATCTTGGCCAATACCTCCGTAAAAGATACGACCATTTCCTAAGCCCTACCTATGAGTAAGTACAATTGATTTTAGTTTCTCCTTCAATTTATTTATTTTTCTTAATTCCTATCTCTATAGCGAAAATGATATTTATGTCAGAAGTTCAGATGTGGACAGAACCCTGATGTCAGCTATGAGCAACTTAGCTGGCTTATATCCTCCCGTGAAAGAACAAGAATGGAATCCAGATTTGCTCTGGCAACCTATACCTGTTCATACCCTACCCTTAGAGGAAGATAACGTCATATCTTCTCATGCCAATTGTCCAAGGTTGAAAAAACTCATGGAAGAGTTGTCTTCCGACCCCACAATTAAAGATATCATCGCCAAGAATGATTGGGTGTTCAAGTACCTGACCAATCACACAGGAGCGCCAGTGACCGGCTTGTTAGACATTGACTATTTGTACGACACTCTTTACATTGAACACCTCTACAATTTGACGCTACCAGAATGGACACACAGAGTTTTTCCAGACCAAATGAAACCTATGACTGATCTCAGTTTTAAATTGAGCACTTGGTCACTTCAAATGAAAAGATTGCGGGGAGGGCCCCTAGTCTCCAGCATAATCGACCACTTTCAAGGATTCATTGACAAGACACATGGACGCAAGATGCTCATGTACTCTGGACACGATACAACTCTTTCTAGTCTTCTCAACACTCTAGGAATGTTTGATCCGCCCATCGCACCACCATATGCCTCCCTCATCATGATAGAGCTATTCAAGAAAAACGGAACATATCTTGTCAGCTTCTCTTACCGCAACGACACCCATGTAGATCCTTACAAATTGAGGTTATTCGATTGCCAAATGGAATGTCCACTGGAAGATTTTAAAAGTTTGACCAAAGAATTTAGACCAGAAGATAGTTGGAAAAGTGAATGTGGTCTACTCAACGATCCAACTATGGAGACGGTGACGGTATTTTCTATTGGAACTGCCACTATTATGTCCCTGATTCTAACCTTGTCTGTGATTTATGCCTGTGTCAAACGTCAGTGTTGCAGGAAAGAAGAGAATTACAAGTACTTGAGCATAAGTACGCGATGATAAATAATAAAGGATGTATAATAATATGATCATGGAACTTTTTTTCCCAGAATCTTGATTCGGTTGGCTGGAACGAGGCCACTTTTAACGTTGTTATCACTGTCCAACGACAACGAGGCTAGCAGCCATCCGCGATCTCCCGAACTTTGTAGTGCGGTTGGTGCAACCTTGATCAAATCCCCTGCTTGAAAGCTAAGCTCGTCTTCTCGGGTGCTCTCGAAACTATGTTGACAGCGAGCAACAAAATGTTCGCCTTGTCCTTTTGTCCAGTCATCATCCTCGCCATCCCCCCTTTTGTTTTGAGCAAATCGCCAAGTCAAGAGCGGCGCACCAATCAAAAAGGCCATATAGACCAAGAGGGGCCATTGCGAGGGTCTTTTTGGATCCGGATCAGGTTTTTTTACGTTGTTCCAAATCAAGTCAGGTGTTGCCGAATGTCTCCCAAAAAGCCATCCCAAGTGGTCTTGACACCATGTGACCAGCCTGCTGAAGACTAAGGCCGTGTACAGATGGCCGAATTGCGAACGCATGCGAGATAGTTGTTCGCCCACCGCTAGTACCGATCTGACAGAGGCTAATAAGGCGTTGTAGGTAGAATCAAGAAGTAGACTGACCGAACTGACTGTGTGAACCACTGACTCCACAGTTTCAAATGGACCTCGAGCATGAGTGGGTAGGAAAGAACTCATGCTTTGATGATGGTGCGAATAATGAGGATATCCAGCTCCGGCATTGCCAAAGGATGAATAGGATGTCGGATAAAAGCTATTACTAAAGGCGGGATTGGCCATTGATGTCCAGGAGGATTGAGGGTGGTGTTGTCCATACGTTGAAGATGTCAATCTTGGTGGCACCGGAGGAGGAGCAATGCTGTCCATTTTGAATTTCTTTCTGACTACTTTATGATGGTCAAAAGTCAGCTGCCATGTAACAAAGTAGACTGGCTACTCTTATCAGTAAAACCTAATCTCTAAGGGTATATATTTTCAAAATGACATAAAAAGGTAATAAATGAATACGGCAAAGGCAATTTGTACAATAAAATGTAAAAGATGAAGGATCTTCATTTTCTTGCGAGAAGAATGTAATGTATCTGGTTTGTTTTTGAGGACGTAATGTCTTGTGCCTAGGACATAGTGGTCAATGAAAGATTTCCAATCCAGACTTTTGATGTCAAAATCAAACGTGGCCAAGCTTTTGGGGTCAACTTTGACCAGAGCTGAGCGTAAATCTGCAAGATTGTGGTTGGTCCAACACCACTGATTGGTGGTGAAAAATTGCAATGCTTCAATGGCTTTGGTCATTTTGAAGACAATCTTACGCAGGAACCTTGGCTTCCTGAGCAGAGTCATAATCAAATCTACCAAATAGGCAGGAGCATAGTGGAAAGCATATCGGCAGACTCTGTCGTAGACAGCAAAGTTTTTGAAACTGCCACCAGGATACCAAAGGGCCGTGTCAACGGGAAATTCGTAGATAGACTTTAATGCCCATTTTTCAATATCACCCCAAGTAATGGGATTGGAACTGCCCGAAGTAACATTGTAAATGGGCATCATTTCTTTGGGCTTAGCTTGCGTTGCCATGTGCCAAGCCGCAACTATCATAACGTTGATAGCAACATCGACAGGGATAATGTCCGCCACATTTTCCCTCTTGACCAGCATTGTCCTTAGCACTCCTGTGGCAGCACCAGCAACCATACCAGTGGGACCATTGAAGTTGTCTACCCAACCTACAATTGAAGCGGTTTACTAGGGTCCTATGTGCAGGTATAAGAAGTAAGTAAGTACTTACCAGGGAATGGATCCTTCCATGATGCCACAACAATGGATGGTCGCACAATAGCTACAGGTAGATCCTTGGATGCTTTGCCTAGCATTCCTTCGGCAACAGCCTTAGTGAAGGTGTAGGTGTTGGGGTGCAAACCTATGATGCTTTTTGTCCTTGATGGGGAATTCATTTCTTCTGAAGGTATTCTGCTGCACATTTCAATGATTTGATCCGCATCTAACTCTTTGTCACTGGCTTTGTACAATTGTTCACCGATCTTGCTTTGATAGCAGTGTGCATAGGCTGTGGACACATGGATAACGGCTTCTAACTTGGGCATTTTTCTAGCCAGGTCCAATAAGGATTTTGTGCCTTCAACGTTCATAGCAACAGATCTGCAAAACAAGGGTACTTGACTAGGTTTTGCGCTTCTAAAACTTATGAACGTTTCAATTTGACGAATTTTTCAAGTGAAAATGTCATGTGAAAATAACTTACTTAGAGAGCTCTTCATCGAAACGTACAGTGGCAGCAGAGTGAAATATCACAGATACTTGATTGACGATGATATCAATGTCACTGTCCGATAAACCTAATCGAGGAATGCTGATATCACCAGTTAAAACGACCACCTTTTCCAAAACTGAAGTGTCTTTGATTGATTCAAAGATAGGCGTACTAAACAAGTCTCGAAGGCGATCTTGCGGACCCATGCCTCGCTTTGAACGAATCAAAACGTAAATTGTCTCTATCAGGGGACAGGACACCAATAATTTGTGAACGAGAACTTTGCCCATGAAACCCGTGGCTCCAGTGATGAATATGGACTTCTTTTGGTAAAAACGACTAACTGCACCATTGAAATTATTATTATTCCCGTCCATCTTTTCGATCAAAACTTCTTCACTGATTTATTTATTCTCATCTGCTGCCAGTTTGCTTGAACCTCAGTGTCAACTGTCAGTTTCAAACTTTCAAAGTCAACTAACTAAACCAAAGGCAACGAATAAGCACCGACTTGGTAAGTTCAAGTTGGCGGCGTGCGGCCCCGCGCTTGCTTACTTTGCGTGTGCAGCATTGAGAGTTTCAGGATCGCCAAGGTTTCATCATAGAAACGGCGCGGTTAAACTTTCACCAAAAGTCCTGCAACTTGCGAGGTTATACAAGTTGGTACTAGACGATTATGCCGGCCAAAAATGTTTAGCTGGCTATTTCAGATTTACAAGTTGACATTTGACAAGCTGTCATTTTTGTAAGTTTTTGACCGCGATGATTCTTTTTTTTGACTCATGAAATGCCCTTTTAGTCTTGTTTATGAAAATACGACAAATATAAAAGTTTATTACAATGTAAAGCAAATATCATTTCCAAACGGGAGAAATAGACGAGTCCTTTGTATAAACGCATTGGCCATGGATCCAAGTGGAGTGAATTTCCAGACTCTCCTTGTCGATTAAAACAAAATCCGCGTCGGAGCCAAAATCTAGCGTGCCTTTGACTTTTTCAATGCCAAGCGCCTGTGCTGGATGCAACGTTGCAGCTTCAAGAGCTTCAACAACGCTACAATCTGCCAGGCTGATCAGATTTTTGACCGCATCGTAGACTGTGGCAGAGGCCCCGCACAGCGTTTCTGTGCCTGCAATTACTGCTCTAGGGCCTTTGACCTCGATTTCATATTGTCCAAGATTGTACTTGCCGTCTGCCAATCCCATGGCACTGATTGCATCGCTGACAGCGACCAAGCCCCTCATATTTGTTCTTACTGCCATCCTCAGTGCCGTTGGATGAGTGTGAATCCCATCAGCGATAAGTCCGTAATAGATTGGATTGTTGTCCAAACGTTTGGAGGCCAGCAAGCCCATTATTCCAGGGTCGGCTCGGTGGTGAAACACAGTCATTGCATTGAAGAGGTGAGTAATCAGTTTGGCACCCGACCTGACGGCTAGTTCCGCTTGCTTCAAAGTGGCTGCCGAGTGGCCCAGAGAGACGGCAATTCCTCGCTTGACACATTCTTCAACCACAATACATTTTTCATCCAATTCAGGTGCTAGGGTAATAATGGCTACATCCTCAAGACTTCCATACATGTCTTTGATATCCTTGAAACCTCCAGAGAGATCTCGAATACAGTTGACAGGATGAGCACCTTTCTTCAAGGGCGAAATGAAGGGTCCTTCTAAATGCAGCCCTAGAATATGAGCACCATGGTTCCCACCTTTAGCTTTCTTGACGTGAGGAATGATTTTAGAATACACATCCCTCGGTGATGTGACCAAGGTAGGACAGAATGAGGTCACTCCTACAATTATAGAATTCAATTAGGAAATTAGAATTTTGAAAAAAAAAAATCGTCAAATTGAAGGGAGATCGGTACTACTTACTTAGAATGTAAACAAACTTTCACGATTTTTTTAAAAAGGTATCCAAAACTCTTACCAAAAGCCAAAAGACCATGAGCAACTTTCTTCAGACACCTATCAGCTTGTTCTTTTGTACGGATGTCGTGAGAGAAATCCACACCAAAACCGCCATTGATTTGTATGTCGATGAGGCCAGGAGAGATAAGAAGTCCTTGACAATCCACAACCTGGTCGGATTCCCGTTTCTCATCAAAGAATAAAGGCTCAGGATTAAGAAATTTTCCATTACGCACTAGTATGTCTTCTCTGACAATTTGATGGTCCCGCAAAATATAACAATTGCAAAACTTGGTGACTGTTCCCATTTTTTCAACGAGTGAAAGTAACCGGTTTTTTTATCGGCATTCGGCACGAGTCACATCACAGACATAGTTAGAGAAATGTCAAAATCAGCTTACACATACTAAAGCTTTCTCCGACACTCTTAGATTGCGACCAATGAGGAGCTATTTGCGAATGAACTCTAAATGATAATTTTTGAAACTTTGAAAAAATTTCACTGATTTTTTTTCAATTTTGATGCTCATTTACTTCGCAATTTTGGAAGTAATTTTCTGGTTTTTTAAGAGCGAGGTTTGCGTGACTGTACTTATAAACTTCCGTTATGATGGACTTTTGATCTTCTTCAGGCCTTCATCTTGAGATTCCATAGGTCCTGGTCCTTTAGCAACTCTTTTCAGTTCGGATTTGTTAATCAATAGATCTTGGGAAGAAGCTTCCACTGCCTCTCTTTTTTAACAATTTTGTCTTTTGGATTCTCATCGTTCTTTTTTATCGCCGAGTCAGTGCTTGGATTACTACCTGAGCTCCAAAAGAAAAACATGGTACTTGTATTGTAAAACTGGATTGTTTTTCAAAAGTTTTCCCATTTTGACACTTAGAATATGGTAGAGTCTTTCAAAGAACATACTACGCATACGATGACCTCTGTCACTTTTTTACATTTTTTATTTGAACATGCCTTGATAAAAACGTTTGGGTGTTACTTAGGGAAAATAGGTACCTATATATAACTCATTCTCATTCATGTTTCTCATTCATCATCAAACGCTTGCATCAGCCTTCGGCCTCGCTCTTCGCTCTTTTCTTGGTCGGCTTCAAAGGCTTTTAGGTCAGATATCAATTCTTTCTCTTCCACATTACTTTTTTTCTCAGAAGTAATATCTGACGATGAAGTTTGGACCGAATGTTGCACATTTTTCAACATCTTCTTTGGTGATATTTCACTTTCGAATTTCAACTGTCTTTTCAGCGGATTCCGTTTCAAAGGTGACTGTTGTTCAATCTCACTTTCCTCGGAATTGTCTTCCTTTAACTTTTTGGTTTGGCTTTCATCGTCACTTTCTGAACTTCTAATCAGGTCGTCAGCCTGCCTTTTCTTCACGGCAGAACTGCTTAAGGAGCAAGATATTTCATTTCGTTTCTGAGCATTTTTAGACTTTTTGTTTTCAATCGTTTGATCTTCATCTTGAGATTCGATAGGTCTTTTAGCAGCTCTTTTCAATTCAGATTTGTTTTTCAATAAATCTTGGGATGAAGCTTCCACAGCCTCTTTTTTGACAATTTTATCTTTTGGATCCTCATCACTCTTTTTTATCGTCGAGTCAGTGCTTGGGTTACTATCGGAGCTCCATAAGAAAGACATAATGCTTGACTTGTAGGACTGGATTTTTTTCAAAAACGTTCCCATTTTGACATTGCCGTCATGGACCAAATGTCGACAGAAAACATTGCGAAATAAGTCGTTTCTTCAAATACTTCAATTTCCAAGCGCACTTTTTTGTTTGTTTGCAAAAGCTACCAAATTATTTCAAAATAACTGATGAACTTTGGCATTTTGACGAATTTTTTGGGCAATAATTGGCGGGAGCCGGGAAACGTTTGAAAAACAAAACAAGAAGAATCTAATTTTTGATTTTTGAAAAAAACTTCCATAGATGCATAATAAGTCCCACAGAATAGAGAGAGAGGAGTAGAGGGACAAGAAGTACACGTTTATTTTTGACAAAATGGAAGATTCTTTCAAAGTACCGAATTTACCTTCAGTGACTGCCAAACCTGTTGATAGAGAAGAGACAGTTGAAGTTGAAGCTCCACTGGCTAGCATAAAGTCTCCTGCAGAAGTTTTGAAAGAACGATCCGAACCTGTCCCAAATGTAGATTATATCGAACCTGAATGGGCTGGAAAGCCTCCAGAAGATTCAAAATACTACATGGAAGAACTAAAGGGTGGTACAATTGTTAAGGAGCACAAGTTAGGCGACAAAGGTCATTTCATAATAGGACGTTTCAGAAGCTGTGACATACGATTGGAACATCCATCACTATCAAGATTTCATGCTGTGATTCAATATAAAAGTCAATATTCGCCGGAAAACCCTGCTGGGTTTTACCTATACGATCTTGGATCGCAACATGGTACCAAGCATAACAATAAGAAATGTTTTCCAAAAACTTACTATCGCCTTCGTGTTGGACACACGCTTAGATTCGGAGGCTCAACGCGACTACTCATTCTCCAAGGCCCCGATGAAGAAATGGAAGATGAAAGTGCCGAAAGTGTTACAGAGCTCAGAGAAAAGGCCATGGAAAAGGCTCGAATTAAAGAAGAATTACAAAAGACTATGCAAAAAGAGAAAGAGAAGGAAGCTACTGAAGAAACCAAAGAGGGGATTAGCTGGGGATTTGCAGAAGACGCTGTAGAAGAAGATATGTTGCCAGACATGTCTAAAAACCCTTTCAGTTTAGATGACAAAACTGGTGCCGGTGGTAAAAGTGAAGATTTGCAGCTAGACGATCCCAAAAAGACGTTAAGAGGGTGGTTTGAAAGGGAAGGATACGAACTGGAATACGACTGTAAAGAAGATGGATATGCTGCCTTCACTTGCAAAGTGTCCCTCCCCATCAATGACATTCTTGGTGGTAGCGGGCCTAACCACATCGCAGAAGCTTCAGTGAAAGGTGGAAAAAAGAAGGATGCCGTCATTAACTGTGCTTTAGAAGCTTGCAAAATCCTCAACAACTTTGGTATTTTGCGGCAAAGCAGCCACGAGTCAAGGGCGAAAAGACAAATTAAAAAGTGGAAAGACGAGGATTACTATGATTCTGACGAAGATGAATTTTTGGATCGAACAGGAAGTATTGCGGCAAAACGGCAAAAACGAATGCAAATGGACCCTGAAATCCTGGAGAGTGGCCTCATCAAAAAAGAGGTGGACACCTACGAGACATTGCAAGAAAAGTACAAATCTATGCATGAGCTAATCAAGCAAACTGAGACAGACGTAACTGAATCAATTGTTGCCCTAAATGAAGCCAAGAAATTGCAGAATGGTGACATCGATGATTTGGACTCCTTTATGGACAATCTTAGCAAAACAGAGAAAGGTAGTGGTGGAAAGGAGAAAATATCAAAGCTTAAACAATTGTTGCTTACGCAGCAAAATGAGTTGCGAAGGATAGAAAGGTTGATGAATATAGCCAGACCTACGCAAATGCCCAAGTTGTCTAATACCGGAGCAGCCACTGCTAGTGCTGCTGCTGTGAAAAGTGGGATGAAAGGCGTCCTGATTGGCAAACGATACGGTCTGGGTAGCAAAAATTTAAGAACCATCAATCAACCTATTGTAAAAGCAAAATTGGAAGAAGAGAAGGTCGTCACACCTAAACCTACCATTCCTAATATTGTTGAAGCTCCTGCTGCTGATGATGTTGTTGGTGACATAGTAGCCAACAAAGAAGAGACGAATACTGAAGAGGAGAACAAGGAGAAGTTGCCTGAAAAGCCCACAAAAAAGAAAAAGAAAAAGTATCAGAAATACTCCAGCCTGAAACCCACTCTTCAAGACAACGAGCTTGCCGCAAACGTGGATGAAGCAAAGATTCCAGGTGATTATGATGCCTCAGATGAGAAGTACGCAACTTGGGTACCTCCTTCCAATCAGGATGGTAGTGGTAGAACAAGTTTAAATGAAAAGCTTGGTTACTAAAATAAAAGTTGACAAAAGTTTCGGTTTTTTTTTTAATTTACTTGGGTTTCTTCATGGTTTCTTGGGTTTTTACGGTTTTTAATTCATTTTTGTAGTCCCGGCTTGTGATACTTTTCGATCGTTTGATGACTCAGATGTCAATTCAACAGCTGCTGTCAGAAAAGCAAAGAAAAAAGAAATCGTTATTTTCTGATCATCAGGTGATTGAGAGCAAAATTCAAGAAGATACGAAAGACAAGAGTATTGGGACATTGACAAAGAAGCAGTCATCATGGCTGGTAAAGAGCAAGAAGACAAGCTCTTGCAGATCCAGCCCAACATTGCCCAAATCAACCTCCGGACAATATCCAGCTCTTGTCACAGTAGCTTGAACAAACATGCCTTGGATTATAGTCGGAACGGACTGTTAGCTTATGCCTCCCATGGTGTCATCAATGTCTTGGATCCTAAAGCCTTGAAAATTGTACAAACTCTGGATCGCGAACATAAAGCTTCCGTGACCAGACTCAAGTGGTCCAAGGCTTGGTCCAAGCGTCATGTATCTCATGAGATGATGCTGGCCAGTGCGGATGCTTCTGGACGAATTCTCATCTGGAACGTTAAATCGGGTGAAGTTAAAACTCAATTGTCAGAACAGAGCAAATTAATACAAGCAATGGCGTGGTTGGACGAGGCTATCGAAGACACCGGTCATCTTCTCTTGGTGATCCATGCTCCCAACCTTTTAGTCCTTTGGGATGCCTTAAGCGGGAAAAAAGTGTGGACAAAGACGTTTCCAGAGAGTACTTTGCTCACTTTTGATATGGATCCTTTCGATATCTCCAGACTGGCTTTGAAGGCCACAGACTGCATTTTGTTCATCAACGACTTCCATCCGTCCAAACCCCCCAATAGCTGTGGTAAACGGTTGTACGTCTCCGGTCCAGTCCAGTCCACAGGCAGCGGAGTACCACGCCAAAGTCCAAGTAGACATTCCATGGTAGACCCAACAGCAGATCAAGACTCCTCCGCCAAGATTTCGAGGCTGAGAATCAAGAAAATGATGAAGGATTTTGTGCTTGGCAATGAGGCTAGCAACCATGAGCAAGCTATTGCGGCCATTTCAGAATGCCAACAAGTATTGTTTCATCGCAATGCGCGAAACCACTTGGTGCTGGTTTACCGTCGTGAGGTTCTGATCCTTGACCTCGACATTGGACAGACTGTGGGAATGGTGGCCTTGGACCGTTCTTGTTCACCCATCGTCAAACTAATTCCTTGTAAACTTCGGGATGGCTTTTTAGTCCTTCTAGAGAATGGTGCTGTCACATTTAGGCTGCGCAAGAACCTTTTTTCTGTGGCTTCCACGCCAATGAATGCCTCCTCCTTTCTGAGTCGGTCAATTTCCTCTTCATCTGTCAATAACCAACCAGACAATGCGTCGGACATCTTTAATCCAGCCACGCTCAGCACCGAAATCCACTACGAGCAAAAGGCCGTAAGTGAAGCCATCAGACTTTCCAAGCATGCCAAAGCACTATCATTTGCCTTGAATCCTGTTACGGAGACAAGTGCTGTCATACTCTCCTCAGATGGAAAAGTCTTTATGCTCGAAATGCAAATACAAGGAAATTGTGGTGCCGCCAAAAAAAGGAAGTCCCATTTATATCAAAGGCCGTGCATTTCTTTGGAAGACCAGATTCCTCCGTCGTCTGTGGAAGGCGCTAGCAAAGATCTCAATATCAAACTTGTCATGAATGGTGTTTTTGCTAACCTTGCAAATTCTCCCTTCGTCTTGAAAATGTGTCCTCCGCTGACTACAAAAAATTGGCCAGACTACCAACCTCTTTTGGCATCTGGGGGAAATAACGGTAATATCAAAACTGCAGGGTGTCCCAACATGTTTTAGATGAAAAGCTGTTATTGTAAATCTCAAACCTCGCAAAAATAGGATTTTGATTTTGATTTTTTTTTATCTCAAAAAAAATTCGTCAAATTGAAGGGATACTTGCACTGCTTAGCTAGAATGTAAACAAAGTTTCACGATTTTTTTCGCCTTTCGCGAGACATTTATTTTTTTGCCAAAAATAAAACACAAAAAAATTCGTCAAATTGAAGGGATACTTGCACTGCGTAGCTAGAATGTAAACAAGCTCTCACAATTTTTTTCGCCTTTCGTGACATTTTGAGATATTTCATTTAAAAAAAAAAAAAGAAAAAAAAAAATACACATTCTAAAACTTGTTTGGACACCTGGTATAAGCGCAGAGATGTCATTTCAAGTTCAAAATTGCTTGCAGGAAATATACAAATCTTGAACATGTCAACTGGTACCGTGGAGAGAGATTTTGCAACCCATACGTTTCCTATCCGTGGCATTGGTAATAATTTTTAGCGCCGTCGTCGATTCGGGACAGGTTCACCTTTTTCTCTCTTTCTTCAGAATGGACATCCCTCCACTCACTTCTTAGTCATGCCCATCAAAGTCTGAGCGGAGCATCTTCAAATCTAGTGCGGAACGAGTTGAACCACACCGATATTCGGACCGGCAAGTCGGTGGCTCTCCGATCCAACCGCTCCGAGGAACCCAGCATTGACATGATACGAGTATCGCATTTGAAGCAATTCTTTATCGTCTCCTTCCGCGGGGCTCCGTTTGAACTGTGGGACCTTAAAAACCTTAGTCTGCTCCGCACCATGCCCAAAAAATTTCCACCGATCACAGCCTTGGAATGGTCGCCTCTTCACAATCTGAAATCGTTGAAGAAAAAGCAAGAAGAATCCTTGGAAAAAAGAGAAAGTGAAGATCAGCCTCAAGCCTTGATAGCAAAAGAGCATTTTGTATTCACAGACCCAGAAGGTCAATTGTACCATTTTTCTGTTGAAGGCAATGCTATTCGTGATGGAACTAAAGTACCTGCCGAATCTAACTTGGCAACTGTAAGTAAAACTAATATTTTTTTCCCCCAAAAGCCCCAAAAATGTGTTTACTGATTTACTCTTCAGATCACCTGCATTTCCTGGAAGAGTGAAGTGATTGTTAGAGCTGACACGGAAGGAAACTTGAATATCTGGGACGTGAAAACCAAGTCTTCCAGGAACATTTCGACCAAGCGTGGATTCATCAAAAAGATACGCTTTGCTCCAGGCAGAGGCAACATGAAACTGTTGGTGCTGCACGTGGACACAGTGTCAATTTGGGATGTCAAAGAAGCTGAAGTCATCAATGAATTGAGATCCCCCAAAGACCTCGTTTCCAAGCCCATTGATATTGAATGGGCGGCTTCGGATCGTCCCGTTGTTGCCAGCTCCGATGGTTCCATTAGAATTTTGAGCTTAGCCTTGTCTCTGTCTACCTCATCCGGACCACTGGAGGCTACTAGTTTGACCACTCCTTGCTTTGGACTCCTGCCTAACAAGATCAAACAAAATATCACTATGATGCTTCATCACCAGCCCTGGAACGATGATTTCAGCTTGGAACCTGAAGGAGGACTAAACACTTCCGAGTCAAAGTTATTTTTTGGTAAGTTTATTGCAAAAGGCAAAGTTATATGGAGCTCAAGCAGCCTTTTTACCCGATTTCATTGGAGAAGGTTTTCGGTTCGGTTTGGTCAGAGGCAAGGTCAGAGGTGGTTACATTGTGCACATGACCTTGCAATGCTTCTCTTTCTGCTGTCGCACTTTCCATTTCCAAATGTAAGAGCTTTTTTTTGACCACTTTGATTTTCCGAAAAAATTCATTAACATGTCAGAGGTGGTTACATTGTGCACATGACTTTGCAATTTCCCGTAAAAAACAAGTTGATTTGTATGCGTTAGCTACTAAAGATTTCCAATTTATTCACAGACTTCATCAAGCTCCTTGATCCCGAGCACATGAAGTACTTGTCAAATACCAAATTGTCTACTTTGGAACGTTGCCGGGTAGCCTCGAAGGTTTGTCATGCAAGCCAATTTGAAATGGATTTTTGGACTTTGGCCTCATTTGTGCTTGATCCCTCTGCACAATTGAGCTTGGACACTCGATTCGACCTCACCTCTGATTGTGCCTCCTACCTCAGGTACCAATTGGAAAGACTACATTTGCATGAGAGCAAGATAGGCGACGGGGAACTGCGACGGCGAGTCATTGATCAAATGCTGTGTCTGGGTCTAAAAGAAGAAGCTGTGGCCCTCCTTTTGGAATCCGAATCACAGACCAATCCTCATCACTATGAAGATAGTTTACGCGCCTGTTTGGTATCATCTTGTCAAGGTCAAGGTAACCCAAACAATACTACCATCAAGCTGGTGGCAACCAATATGATCGCCGAAGGAAAGTTGTGGGAAGGCGTGGAGCTGCTTTGCCTCACCGATAAAGTCTATGATGCCTGCAAGTACTTGCAGTCTGACCAGCATTGGGATTCCAGCCTCTGGTTGGCCAAGTGTCGTTTGGGCAATTCTTCGCAGATATTACATGGCAAAGAAGAGCTGGCCAAGGTGTTGGCAAAGTACTGTGATCATTGTGTTAACACCCACCAGGCTAAACGAGCCATTTTGGTACAGTTAGGCCAAAGAGATTACGTGACAGTCTTGGATCTACTGATCAATGCCAAGATGATCACTTTAGCCGCCATGTTTTTGCAAGTCTTGGAGGAAACAAAAGAGATGCCGGACACCAGCCATGGCCTTGTTTTGTCCGAAGAAATCAGCCTGGCTTATGCACAACGGCTGTATGACTCAGGCAACACCAAAGCATCATTTTATTATTGTGACAACAAAGCTGACGAGAAAGGTGGGATGTTGAAGAAAGAGTTGGAGGCTCTTGATGCCCGAAACATTGAAGAGTAATACATAATATTATATTCAGCTTCAATTTTTTTTTTAAAATAAGGTGATCTATGTAAAAGAGTGATAATAATAAGATAATTTTGATGTGATGAAATGATATGACTACTGCTAATCTTCTGGCTTAATTTCAATCATTAGGTCATCACCTTCGATTTTTTGTCCGCGTTTCACTGCGATGGCGCGAACCACGCCGTTGACAGGAGATTGTACCACCATCTCCATCTTCATTGCTGACAAAACGGCCAGATTCTGACCTTTAATGACCGAATCCCCTATGGCCACTTTCATTTCCACCACTTCACCTTTCATGGGTGCTCCTATTTCTCCGGTGATATTCGGATCCGCTTTGGGCAGGACGTTCTCTTCCGCAGCTACAGAGTTATCCTTGATCATCACCGATCGTAATTGGCCATTTAACTCAAAAAAGACTTCCCGTTCTCCTGTGGGCGACAAATCGGCGCTGCAAGCCAATGTCTTGAAATGCAATGTTTTGCCTTGCTCAATCGTCACTTCGAACTGAAAGAATTGACATCGCATTGAGATCGGAATCTAAAGGAGACAGCAAAGGGAGCCTTACCTCTTCAGCAATTTTGGGTCCGACCAAAAAGTGCCTCGTGCTCAACTTGTCCACGGGACCGTAAATTTCACGGAACTTGAAAAAGTCTTCGGCTACCTTAGGATAGAGCGCGGAACTTAACACATCCGCCTCAGTAATACGCGAACCGAATTTCTTGGTCAGTTTTCTTTTGCTGTCCTCAAAATTGAACGGTGCTAAGGATTCTCCGGGCCGACTATCGAATCTCTCCATGTCTTTCAAAACATCACTTCGAAATGGTTCGGGGAAGCCTCCATAAGGTTGGCCAATCTTACCTTGAAGAAATTCAACCACGGAAGCAGGGAAAGACAATGTGGATGCTTGATCTTGGACATCTTGTTTTGAAAGTTTGTTCTGGACCATGAATTGAGCCAAATCTCCCACTATTTTGCTTGAAGGAGTAACCTTGACGAGGTCCCCTAAAATCTGATTAGCTTCAATGTACTTTTTCTTGACGAGCTCAAACTGATCGCCTAATCCCAGACTAAAGGCTTGGAAGTTCAAGTTGGTATATTGTCCGCCAGGTATTTCTGTCTTGTACACGTCAGCATTTCCTGAACGCATAGTAGTGGTGCTTTCAAAAGGACCATATAAGGTCCTGGTTTGTTCCCAATACGCGGAGTAGAGGGAAACATCATCCAGATCTAGTCCAGTATCCAGATTGGCGACGATGGCACCCATTGAAGGTTGTGAAGTCATTCCCGACTATTATAAAAATATTTCTTATTTTCGCAGACTCTAATTCAAAAAAACAAGCACGAAACATGCGTCTCCTGCTAAGACCGCGAGAAATCATATAGTTTAAAGGGGTTTTGTTAAAATTGAATTTTTGGACAAAAATTTGACTTTTCGAATAGTGTGCTTCAATTTGCCAGAAAAACAAGCACGAAACATGCGTCTCCTGCTAAGACCGCGAGAAATCATATAGTATAAATCATATTTAAACTATCCACTCTATTTAACCTAATCCCTATTTATCCAAACTTCTATTTACCCAAATATCTATCTATCCTTGCTAATTTCGATTTTACACAAGTAACTTTGATCAATTCCAATTCCTATCAACATCAATTAATTTCTTTTAGCTTCGATTAATTCCTAATAACTTCGGTTAATTCCTATTTAAGATCGATTAATTTCGATTAACTTCGATCAGTTCCTTATAATTTCGATTAATTCCTATTTACATCGATTAATTTCTATTAAATTCGAGTACTTCCTAATAACTTTGGTCAATTCCTATTAACATCGATTAATTTCTATTAACTTCGATTAATTCCTAATAACTTCGGTCAATACTCAATTCCAATTAACATCGATTATTTTCTATTAACTTCGATTAATTCCTATTAGCAACCCCAAGCAACTTCGACGTATTACAATAGAAAATATCATTTAGACAACTTTTATAACGATTATAAGCGATTTTAGCTATTATAGGACTAAAGTCCCAAGAACCGCAACAACAACTTATATACTTCTAGGACCGCGATGCTTCGCTACTCGCGGTCAATTATGAATTATGATGATCTCACCATAGAATCAACAGCCACATCAAATATGTCCACACCTGCTTCTGAAGCCGCTAACATTGTGGCCACGCCAGCTCCGGAAGTATCATGAGTGTGAACATGGATAGGGATGTCTGGATGGCGTTGTCGGATGGCATCAACTAGAATCCTTGCACTTTGAGGCTTCAACAATCCAGCCATGTCTTTGATGCAAAGAATGTGTGCGCCAGCCTTGACCAGCTCATCAGCAAGTTTGACATAGTAGTCAAGGGTGTATTTGCTCCGTGATGGGTCAGCCACATCACCCGTGTAGCAGATGGCAGCCTCAATCACACCACCAGCTTGGCCAACAGCCTCCATTCCTAGGGTCAAGTTTGGTAGGTAGTTCAAGGAGTCAAACACGCGAAAAATATCCTGTTTAGAATATAAAGTGTTTCAAAGTATCATTATAATTATATGGTGAACACATACCATTCCATGGTTCACTGATTCTTGACAAAATTTGAAGACAACATTGTCCGGATAGGAAGTGTATCCAACGGCATTGGCACCTCGAAGCAACATTTGAAAAGGTACGTTGGGGATTAATTTTCGCATTTCAATCAGTCTTTCCCAAGGACACTCGTGAAGAAACCGCATGGCCACATCAAAAGTGGCACCGCCCCAATTTTCTAGAAACATAAGTAAACATGTCAAAAAAAAAAATTAAAGACGCTTCGCTCGGTCGGCCTTCGGCCTCTCTCGCTCCGCTTTAGACAAAGTAGAAAATTCAAATTTACCCATTGAATATAGATTGGAAAATTTGTGAGACACGAACGGAGAGATCTTGAGCAAATCATGAGTCCGAACCCTGGTCGCCAAAAGAGATTGGTGAGCGTCACGAAAGGTCGTATCAGTCAAAAGAGTTTTACATTGGCGATTGCGCACTGCCTTGGCAAATGCTTCTGGACCATCTTTTACCAGCACTTCTCTGAGACCAACAGGAGGATCAGCCCCAGCTGGGGTTTCTGGCGGAACTATTGCTACCTCGGCCGGAGCAACATTTGTGACTATTGGCGTTTGAGCCCCATTTACTAGAACGTTGCCCAGATAATTTAACAGCTTTTGAGCTCGGTTTTGCGAGGGTTTCAGATCAAACAGTTGGGGATTGTCATCAATGAAATGCGTATCAACTGAACTGTTCAAGAATTCTGGGTGACTCAAGACATTAATCAAAAATGGTATGTTGGTTTTGACGCCTCTGATTCTGAATTCTTTGAGGGATCGGCTTAATTTCGCCGCGGTGGATTCTAAAGTGTTGGCCCGGGCGATGACTTTGCATAGGAGAGAATCATAATGAGGCGAAACAATGGCACCGGCAAAAGCCGAGGCTGAGTCCAGTCGTATGCCCATGCCTTCCCCTGACCGAAAGACTTCGATGCGTCCAGTGTCCGGCTGGAAGTTTTTGGCCGGGTCTTCGGTAGTTAAGCGGCATTGAATGGCGTACCCATTAGTTTTGATATCCTGCTGATTCATACCCAACTCTGGCAAAGTTTGCCCATCAGCCACCTTGATTTGCGTTTGAACCAAATCAACATTGGTCACTTCTTCCGTCACCGTATGCTCCACTTGTAATCTAGCATTCACCTCCATGAAAAAATGTTCCCCCGTGCTTGGATCCACTAGAAATTCAACAGTTCCTGCATTTTCGTAGCCTACATGTTGACATAGATGGACCGCGTCGCGGAGAATTTTCTTCCGCAGTTGGTCATCAAGGACAGGTGCTGGAGCGATTTCCACTACTTTCTGATGTCTACGTTGAACGCTACAATCCCTCTCGTAGAGATGAATGGTATTTCCCGCGCTATCGGCCATGATTTGAACTTCAATGTGTCGAGGATTTCCTACAAATCTTTCAATAAAAATCTCTCCATTGCCAAAGGCTTTGATAGCTTCAGACTGTGCACGGGCAAATTGCTCTTCAACGTCCTCCAATCGTTTGACCACTCTCATGCCGCGGCCACCACCACCGAAGGCAGCCTTCAGCATGACTGGAGTCCCATTTTCTTGGCAAAAATTATAAGCCTCTCGGGGTGAGCTTAAGGCATGATCGGTGCCTGGAATGACAGGTAAACCGGCCTCGATAGCTGAGCGACGTGCAGCAACTTTATCACCCATCCGGGCCATGACTTCAGATTTCGGACCGATGAATTTGATCCCGGCATTCGTACAAGCCGCGGCAAAGTCTGAGCGCTCAGAAAGGAACCCATAACCTGGATGGATGGCATCGATGTGATTGGTTTTGGCAACTTTGATGATGCCAGGAATATCTAAGTAGGCAGCCACCGGGTCCAATCCTTGGCCCACTAAGTAGGCTTCATCCGCTTTTTGTCGGTGGATTTGCATCTTGTCTTGTTCTGAATAGATGGCAACGGAACGGATGCCCAGTTCGGTGCAGGCACGGAACACTCGAATGGCAATTTCGCCTATTTAAAAAGCAAATGTCATCAGAATTACTCGTAATGAATTAATGATAATACTCTATATCTAACCTCTGTTGGCCACTAAAATGCTTTGGATAGGTTTGGATCGTGAAGTATCAGTAGACAAGAAAGACACTCTTGAAATGGATGACAGTCTTGATTTGGTAGGTTTCAAGATCAACCCCAACCTCAAAGAGGGGAGCAGCATCTTGGAGACTATATTTGTCACGTGTTTGTCAGACCTCAAATATTATTCGACTTGGAGAGCAGTTGCGCGACGGCCGCGGAGGACAGGGAGGAGACTGACTGTACAGCTGTGCAGTATACTACACTATTGCACCCTCCTTCTGTGCACAGGCATCGGCTTTCCTACGATATCTTGAGCAAGAGGGTACGTCGGGAAGTTAGGCAGTTCAAAATTCACTGGCTACTAAAACTACTGTTGTTGTTGTCAAAGTTGCTCAATTTGAACAAGTGGTTTCACTGATCTGATCAGTGATCAGCATGCAGCCGTTGCGTGTACTGCGCGCGCACAGCCCAAACAAGTGCATTTGGTAGTCAAGTCAAACAGGTTTCGTTGTAAAAGTCAAAATCGTATTATATTATGTAGGTCGTCAACAGAGATACAGTATAACCCTTTGATATAATCTTCAGCTTTGACATCGAAGTCATGGTATTGCTTCCTCGTTTTTTAAAAGCCGGAGCGCTTACCTTTATTGACTTTAGTTTTACACTTTTTTTGTCAATTTCTGATTTTAGAAGGTCTTCTTGCTAAAATGAATCAATTATTAATTAAAATCCATTTCAATCTTGTTTTTCTCTGATGCTTTGATGGTGGGGAAAAGGTTGCGAGAATTTGCAATAATATGTTCCGCTTCTGCGAAATCAAAATTCTTCATTTCAACTTTTCATGCTTTACAAAAAATTAGTGTAGCTTGATCAAAAAATAAATTAAATAATCAAATCCAGATTTTCCTACTTTGTATCTGTTGCTGAAAGCCTCGAAGGCCGATTTTTCTGTCTTTTTTAAAAAAGTAAAACACTTATTTAGTACATTTATCTAAGTGTTTCTTTATCAATAATGTAGAAGGATGTAAGTACCTTCCCAAAAAAGTTGATAAGAAATTAGAAGACATCCATTCTCCAGAATCAAAGCTGTCCTGACCAAGAAAGAAGCCATGGAAGAAGCTGACTCTATCAACTATAAAGGTATTGAAATCGATGACCACAAAAAGCAAGACTTTCTACAGATCAAAAATCAGTTAGAGGAGGAGAATCAAAACTTTGTGGATCCTTTGTTTCCACATTCCATGAGCTCCATTGGACAAATTGAAGACCGTCCAGAACTTTCCAATGTCAAATGGATGAGAGTGGGAGACATCACTGCGAACCCAGTTCTATTCAAAAATGGACCCAAAAGTTGTGACGTCAACCAAGGCAAAGTGAAAGACTGTTGGTTTTTGGCCCCATTGGCCATTCTTCCACACAATACCCAACTCTTCAATAGGTAACGTAAAACTTTGATTGACTTCATTACAGTTTTGTACACTAGATGGAGTTTTGATACTTTTTAAAAACACAAGATCAAGAGCCGAATTTTACTTACCGGAATTTGTTTTTTTTTCTGTGAAACTTTATTTACATTTAAGCTAAATAGCGCAGAACTCATTTCATTTTGACGAGATATTTCACTGAAAATTAAAAATTCCAATTTTGGTTTGTGTGGCACTAAGGCGACATCTAGTGGCAATTTTAAGTATTTTTGGCACTTAAATTCATCTACCCTTATAGAGTGGTACCAACAGACCAAGAGGTGGAGATGGACAAAAGCCCAGGAATCTTCCATTTCAAGTTCTGGCAATACGGTGAATGGGTGGATGTGGTTGTCGATGACTACCTTCCCACTCTTGATGGTCAACCTTGTTTTCTGAAATCAGACATGACCAATGAGTTTTGGCCAGCAATGGTTGAAAAAGCTTACGCCAAACTGTATGGAAACTACACCTGCGCCCTCAATGGTGGTCAAACAACCACTGCCATGGAAGACCTGACTGGAGGACTGGCGGAGTCATTCCAGATCAAAAACTCTCCCCTACCCTTCAAGGTCATGTTGGAAGGCCATCGCAACGGCTGCATGATGGTAGCCTCCATCTTAGGCCATGTAGGACAAGCCAGGTCAGCGGTTTCACTAACAGGATTGGCTAATTTCCATGCCTATTCCATCACCAAGGTATTGGAATTTGAGGATGCTGATGGGCAAATACATCAACTGATTCGAATTCGCAATCCATGGGGCGATCATGTGGAGTGGACAGGAGCATGGGCTGACAATTCTTTTGAATGGAAGGCTTTGTCTGAGAATGAAAAGTTTAAAATTGGATACTGCCAAGAGGAAAATGGAGAATTTTTTATGGCTTATAAGGATTTCATCAAGCACTTTGATGGTTTAGACATTTGTCATGTGTCTAGAGACTCCTTTGTTGAAGACAAGATTCGATGGCATAAAGAGGAAGTTCATGGATCTTGGGTGAAAGGGACTCCAGATGGTGGGCTTGAAATGATCCACAAGAATCCTCAGTATTTGGTGGAGCTGAAGGACTCTGATGATGCTGATGACACCTGCACCTTTGTGCTATCTCTTTTGCAACAATGTGGATACAGGAAAAGAGCAGATGGATTGTGCTTTCAACAAGCATTTAATCCCATTGGTGAGAAATTGAGTACAATTGATTATTGATGATTATAACTGGTTCCCTTTTGTTTAGGATTGGTGGTAATACCCATCAAGGATGAGGAGGAACTGCCATTGAGTGAAGCAGCCATAACTACAGCAGTGGAAAATGAGGAAGCCAAGATTGCACCTTTGTTACGATGTCGTGCCAATACTAAGAGGTTTGAGGTGTTGCCTGGAAAGTACATTGTCCTACCCTTTACTAACCAATCAAACACCGAACTCAAATTCATGTTGAGATTATTTTCTGAGATGCCTGCCCACCTAACATTGGTCGTTTGACCAGAAAAACAATTTTTTTTTGTGTTATCATTTTATTGTTCCGAAATAAAAAGCATTTTTTGAAAAGAAATCACTTCAATATTCTTGGCTGTTGTTTCTTTTGGCCGGCCAAATGGGCCATTCGATTTGGCTTATTCACCCAAACTCCACTTCAAAAATTCTGAAATTAAAGGAAGAAATGAAAGAACAAAAATTGTAGATTTTTTTTTAAAGAAAAATTACCGTCGATGGAGATTTTTCCATCATCATTGAGGTCAACTTGGTCAAATGTCTCATCATCAACATGTCCCCAAGTTTTGGAATTTTCTTCCATGACCTTCTTGATTTCGTCTTTGCTGAGAAATCCATTGCCATCCGCATCCATTTTCTTGAAAGCGTCCGACATTTCCTCCTTCATCTTTTTGAAGAATTTGGCCATGTCCTGACGGATTTCATTTTCACGGCCTTTAATGGCAGTGGCCCTTGCCATTTGCTGTGGGGTTGGACGCTTATCTCCATCATCTCCCAAAAATGTGTCAAAGATTCCAGGAATAATATCTAGTAAGAAAGCCATCTTTTTCTTTCTCTGGAATAATAAGCAATAAAATTATTAGACCTTTTAAGACTAGACGGACTAGACCAACAAAAACCAAACTCAAATTCCTGAGCTTCAGGATATCAGCAGAAAATATGATTACCTTTTTTTTCTTCCAAAAGTGAACCTTCCAGTTATCCTAACTTTAGGGAATTGAGCCAACTGTGTGTAGCATCGAAGGATTTGAAAACTCCCAACGGTTAATTCTTTGATAAAGAGTCAAGACACAGGAGAAACAAAGCGCCCGGATTTCCCCCCTTCGTAGTGTGACTGCAGGCTATCTAAAAAATTGCTCTTTAGAAGTTGGGACTTTTTAAGTGCGCGCGCCTTTTTATCTGGCATACTTAGTTCAGTGACTGTTCAAGGAAAAACTGTGATATCTAGGGCTTTGGCCAATAAGAGTCAAGAACAAAATTATGCCCTTATAAGGACATCACTCACTGAAAGTAGCTCTTATTCTGCGCCCCAACTTTAACCTGCGGCACAGTATTTACCAATTTCATAAAAATGGTCAATTTTGACCATGAATTTCTGGGTTTGAAAACCTTAAATTGCAAAATTGTCTATCAAATTGGGATCAAAAACCAAATTCACTTTACTTACAGCTCAATTTAGTCAACTTTATGTCTTAGTGTCCTGTTCTATAACAAAATCTTGCAAATTCAATTTTTGGTCAATTTGCAATCAAGATGCAGTGAGTGCAAGAGCACTTGAACATAATTTGGTTGGTGTAAGGGAGGAGATATTTTGATAATTTTAACATTAAACAAAGTCTTATCATGCCCTGAAAGTAGTTCATATTCAGCGCCCCAGCTTCAACATTGCTGCACAGTATCTATCAAAGAATTTGAAAACTTCCGTCGGTTAATTCATTTTTGATAAAGAGCCAGGACACAGGAGAAACAAAGCGCCCGGATTCCCCCCTTCGTAGTGTGATTGCAGGATATCTAAAAAATTGCTCTTTAGAAGTTGAGACTTTTTATCTTTGAAAGAAATCTATCATACAATTTTCTTAGTTACAGAAATAGCATACCTAGCCCAAAAGTTCGACCCCATTTGTTCACCTAAATCAAAGAATTAGCCCTGATAGCCTTAGCAAGCTAATGTTCATCACCCCCCTTTTCTCTGAAGCTTTTTAAACCTGAAACACGAATTGATCATAAGCTATGCAAAAAAACAGACTAAAAAAATTTTCAGTGCTAGACCGCGAGAGATCTAGTCCCTCTAATTCTTTCTGCACGGAAAAGCCCATGATCAGCGCCATCATAAGTAGAATCCATATTCAGAGTTTCAATATTTAATTTTTCTTTGATGGGTGTTGCTTCTTTCCCGCTCATCTTTTTAAAGATATTCTTCTGTTAGTTTCTAGTTGTTTTTATGTAAACTCACTGTTGACGGAGCGTTCGGCTCCTAAGACGAGGCCTCCGGCGGGAGGCTCGCTTCGCTCGCCTACACCCCCCCTGCCGCTTGCTTCGCTCAACCCCTAGCGCAAAAAATCGTAAAAAAAAGATCGATAAAATATTTCCGAAAAAAAAACAACTCTATTGAAAAAATTTGGGAAAAAACATTCATGAAATTTTTTCGAATTTTTTTTTTCGAATTTCCAAAATTAAAAAAAAAAAATTCCGTAGAAATATTCCATATGATGAGTAGATTACGCATGCAAAATTATTCGATCATAGGTCAAGGGGTTCCGGAGATATCCGTGTGGACAAACAAACTCAGGTTGAGGATTTAT
>LT727963.1:263295-331714 GCA_900157175.1 Oithona nana
AAAAAAATCGATAAAATATTTCCGAAAAAAAAATCAAAATTTATTGAAAAAATTTGGGAAAAAACATTCATGAAATTTTTTCGAATTTTTTTTTTTCGATTTTCCAAAATTTCCAAAAAAAAAATTTCCGTAGAAATCTTCCATATGATGAGTAGATTACGCATGCAAAATTTGCTGATCATAGGTCAAGGGGTTCCGGAGATACCAGGGGTGGACGGACGGACGGACAGACTCAGGTTGAGGATTTATTATATAGATTGATACTGTCACTCACATGACAGTTTGAATTTTGAACCTCAAATCCCTCAAATCTGTGTTTAATGTTTACGTTATCCATTTTCTGACTGATGTCTATTTGACAGATTGTAATTTTTCAGCGTTCAGTTCAGTTGTTGAGGTGGAATTTTTTGGCGGAAAAATCGGTATCAAAATTGGACGGACTGGTTTAATAAATGACAATGGAAAATTACTCACACTTGCATTTCGGTTGCCCACGGCAATGCTATGTGAAGCCTTCGGTGGTTTTTCGCTTCGCTCGCAAAAATGAAAGGAAAAAAAAATGCAAAAATTGTTTTTCTCGCGAAATCGACTTTTTTACTTTTCATAGAGTGTACGCAAAGTTTCATCAAGTTATGATTTTAGGAATTACAGGTCGGGAACCGTAGACAAACGTTCTTTGTTATAATGCAGGATAAGCATTTTAATTTTTTTTTAGATGATATGTTGATAGTTGAATGACATTCGTTGAATGCAGCTTTCACTATATAGGAATGCCGATGTCCGATGTCCGATGGTATGATAGATGATGGACAACCAAATGCTAGAGAAACAATATTAGAATGTCCCAACAACGTGCTCATTCAACTTTAAAACATTGTATTATTGAGTACACACTTCCAGATCTGCAGTTCATGCACTTGATTTTTTGGGCAAGAAACTGGAAACATTAGTCCTCACTCAACACGTCCTATTACCTCATGAGGCTCTATAAAAGAGACGGAAGTGTCTGGACTGACGTGTCAGTGCAAAATGATTCCTCAAGAAAATTGTAGTCAAGATTTCCTTAATGAAGGCCAATACCAAAGGAATGGCATTCTCCGCTATGAAAGAGTCTTTGGCAAGACCTATGTGTCCACTGGAGGTGAAACCACCACCAAGGTAATCTTTTACCCTTTTCTATTATAAAATTTGCTGAAGATCAACTCCATTGTAGGATATTGTCGCACTTTTGAATCTCAAACCAGGAATGAGAGTCCTTGACATCGGTTGCGGTACAGGTGGATCGGCTTTCTTCATGGCCAAAAATTATGGTGCAGAAGTGCTTGGCATTGATCTTTCCGATAACATGTTGGCCATTGCCAACGAGCATAAACGAGAGATGAGCAACGAAGTGCAAAATTTGGTGACCTTTAGATTTCTTGATGCAACCATGGCCCACTTTCCCGCCGAAAATTTTGATGTCGTTTATTCAAGAGATGCAATCATGCACATCGCCGATAAAGAACCTCTTTACGAAAAAGTGTTGGTAAAATTGGCATTGGAATTAATCTAGTTTCTCCAGCACTGCTAACATACTTCATTCTCAATTTCTTTTGTTCAGCATTGGTTAAAGCCTGGAGGACAAGTGCTCGTCAGTGAGTACATCAATCAAAGAGACGCTCCGCAATTGAGCAAAGCGTACGTCGACTATTTGAAGCTCCGAGGCTACCAATTAATCACTGTTAAAGACTATGGAAACATCCTGAAAAGGTCAGTAACCAAAGAAACATCAAGTTCCGCGACAATCCTTGCCGTCCTCTTCCATGATTGCATTGATTTTCATTGCATAAACACAAAGTGACAGGAAAATCGTTCGGACCTGTCAACTGTTCTTCACATCCACCGACATTTTCATAGCGCTTATCTTTCTTGCTGCAGCCTCGTTTCACCACTTTGGTCAAGTTAAACACAAAGCACATTAGCGACAAAAAAGAAAATTACTTCATCGATAGTATCATCTTACTTGTGACACCATCTACGGACCAGGTTTCTTTGTAGCAATGTAGTTCTTGGCCTGGCTTTTCTGGAACACAAGCAGCGCTAGTCACGGTATTTGAGCACCAAGCAGTTGATCCGGATCCAATACTTTTACGTTCATCCGGATTAGTGTTATAGGGAAGAGCAATGTCACCGCAGATCCAACATATCAAACCATCCGTTCCTTATATTAGCAATTTTTAAATCTAATAGGTAATTTTGTGTGAGAACTTGTGACTTACTTGGCATAAGAATCATTAATAGTAAAAGTGTTGCCGTTGAGATTGTTGGTGGCAAGGACATAGTAGCGACTTTCCTCTACGAAGACAGGACAACGACTACACTTTTTATGCTTTCTGGTGGCTCCTAAAGCTACTATCATCCTCTTATCTTTTTTATTTTCGTATGTGACCCCAATCTTTCCTTTTCAGAGTTGGCTTTTCGAATGTGAAGGCCATGGACAAAACTGATGAATTCGTTAGGATTCTCAAAATGGAAATGGAAAAGTTCGAACCAACCAAAGGGAAATTCATCAAAGAATTTTCACAAAAGGACTATGACGAGTTAGTGGATGGCTGGAAAATCAAGGTCGTTCGTTGCAGTGACAAAGATCAGGGATGGGGACTGTTTCATGCACACAAATAATAAAGATGTTTGAATTTCCCGCCAATTTTCATTTGTTTTGAATACTCGCGGCAGAGCGGAATTTTTTTGTTTTTTGAAATTTTGAAGACGTCAAAAATAAAGAAGATGGAAAATCTAGAGGAGAGACTTGTTTCTAAACTAGCTATTGCGAAAGAGTGCATGGAGTTTTTCCAGGGTGCTCCAAACGAAACTCTGGAAGAAATTAATCAAAGTTTTTTAGACATGAACGACTTGAAGCAAGGTCTAGAAGTCCTTAAGAGTTCAGTGGAAAAACTCAAAACTCAAAAGTTGCAAGCAGAGCAAATTTCTCATTACATCAAAGATAAAATTCAAATTTGTGCTTCGATTGAGGACACTTTACCCAAAAGGATCCATTCAGCTTCATCTGTTGATAACCAACAAAATGATTCGCAGCAGACTAGACAGAGCCAACCTAAAGAAGGAAAATCCGCACAAACCGTTGCGATTGAGAAACGCGCCGAGTGTGGTGTTCCAAAGCTCCGATATATATCCCTCGATGGTAAAATATAATTGATGTCGAATTTCCTAATAAGTAGCAAAAATTGATATCAATGTCGAGTTACCATACCTGGTCGCTTGATATAACTTTAATCTTTATCAGTGGCAGGTTAGCGGATATGACTTTAATGATCAGTGGCAGTTGGCTGATATAACTTTTATTTGTCAACCTGATAATTAGAAAATCCAGCTTAATTATAATAAATCCTTTGTTATATTCTTTTTAGACTTTAACCGTGTTCCAAAATACATGAAAGGGCGATTGTCGTATGATGGTATCAACCAAGCCATTGACGATTTCAACTCTGCGGTTCAAACCCGATATGATTTTCTCTCTAAGGGGTTTCAAGCATATTCAAGCATGGCGCAAAAGAAACGATATAAGGTAATCATTTTTAAACAGCATACCTAAACTAAAGTTGTTCCAAACATTTTTTTCATTATGGCTTATCTAGGAAATGAAAAGTCAAGAGACGCGTGAAACCCGTGGAGTCTTTTTCGTTGTGTAAGTCATCATTTCATTACCTCGACTTTCCTTTTAAAATAAGACTTTATTTTGCAGAGCTGAAGATCTGAAATCTTACGACTCCTTGAAAAGTGAAGCATCGCGCAGAACCCTATTCACCATTTTTCGTCACCTCAAACTAATCTTTGAGTCTCGTGAAAATGCTACAACAAAATTTTGCGTCTATGAGAAATGATATTGAAAATGTGGTGCGCCTACGAAAAGTACTTGCGAGCAAAAAATAAAGTTACGAGTTATTTTAAAAATCTGTATAAAACTTCTTTCGTCCTGTCAATCGAGTCCAAAAAAACTTATGCAATAGAATCTCTCTTTTTTTGACCTGGATTTCAAAAAGAAAAGGAGGAATCAAGGCGAAGCCAACTCCCACAAAATCGGGGAGCCATTGCCCGGGGCCGAAGATGTGGAATCAAGACGAGGCCGGTCATCGCGTTCCTTAAAGACATGGTATTAATTGCTGTCTCAGACCTGAGAATAATTTACAGTCTTCTTAAAATTGTGTGTGTGTGTGTCTAGTTTCGATTGACCTTGGAATGATGGCATTGCGCGTCAGAGCAATAGAAAAAGGAGAGGAAAAAATGGAGCAGGAGGTTTCGCGTGAGCGATTTGCATAATGGCCAAGCAAAGCCGCGACGACGTTCATTGGATTTCACATGTTAGAAGCAGCAGTAAGCAATGGTAGATCTGGTAGATTCCATTTGTCATGGTTCGACAATCACCGGAACAGATTGAATTGGCAGGCACCGCGCTCTTACGGGTCCGTAGTATATATCTGTGCTCATTCGCCTTAAAGTGGTCTACCTTGGCGGACCTGAGCAGATTTGACTCTTGGCAGTAGCAGCAGTCATGCCTTAATGGAGAAATCGCCATGCGGCATGCATCTTTCATTTGCCTCCTCGTTGTGATCTCTGGATTCTTTATTCAATTAGTCAAGAGCTCGTTTTTCCCCTACATGACGTGTCCCGGTTGTGAAACCTTTTTGTCTTGCTTTTTTAAGTGTCCTCGGAAAATCTACCCCGGAATAAATAGGTATGTGTTGCATAATCCTAAAACAACTGCCAATCATCCTTTCCTTATCGTTCACCAACATTTCTTTTCTTTTTAAGAGATGGAATTTATGGAGGACCCATTGGTAGCAGAAATCAACCCAGCGAAAATCTACTGACGTACTTGATAGGAAAAATTCGACGGAGATCTCAGACATTTCAAAATTCTAGGGTTTTTCATACTTACCCTCGTTACAGGCCATATTCACCATATTTGTATCCCAACCCGTATTTACCTCAGAGATCAGCAGAGCTCAAGCTGTGACAAATACAGGAGAAGAAAAAAAAGAGTAGTTTTATTTTCAATCAGTTTGGAGAAGTGGATCGAGGACTATCCATTGAACTTGTACTGGCACTTTCTTTTTTGGGCGTGATTTCTTTGATGAAAGTGGTTTTCACTAGATTGGCTAAGACTGCATCGTCTTCCTCGTCGCTACTGAATTCCTCGTCATCATGGCCTTGTCTTTGTGCTTGGCAACCTTTGGCCAAGAAAGCTTCAAGTTTACCGGTTGCCGCCAAAATCAGTCCCAAATAAGGAGGAGATGGACGCATAGGCCTGGATAGGTATTCGGGATGATATTGGACAGCAACGTAAAACGGATGATTCTTTAACTCCATGATCTCCATTCTTTGGGCATCAGCATCATGTCCAACGAAAATCATGCCTGCGTTCTCAAATTCTGAGACCATGTTAGGGTTGACTTCGTAGCGGTGACGATGACGCTCTTCAACCGACGTTTCGTTGCCGTACAATTGTCGCATTACTGAATCTTGAGTCTTGAAAATAGTTTGTCTCTTACCCAGACGCATGGTACCTCCAAGTTGACCCTGATTATGCTCAGGCATATCAATGACAACGGGATGAGGCGTGTCCGGATCAATTTCAGTAGAGTTGGCATCGTCCTTGCCTAATACATTTCTTGCAAATTCAATCACGGCACACTGAAGGCCCATACATACCCCAAGTAGGGGTTTGTTGGTGGTACGTGCCCACTGAGCCGCAGCTATAAAAGGAAGAACAACCCTTAAAATCTTTTATCAAAAAAATGTCAAAATGACAGGAGATCTGCACTGTGAACTCATGGTTTTTTTTGCGATTTTTTTCTCCACTGAATCAAAGTTGAACGTTACCTATTTTTCCTTCGATCCCTCTCTGACCAAATCCTCCTGAAAATTTTTATAGTTATGAATTAAATAATCGAATAAATTGATATCTAAGTTTTTTTCACCTACCTGGAATAAGTACTCCTTGACATTGACACAAGGTCTTCCATGCTTCGTGAAATTGCACAGGGTTGGACTTCTTGGTGTCGTTCTCCAGGTCTGAAGCCGCAATGTAAGTAAGCCTAAGTCGGTAATTCAAAGCCAAGGAAGCATGGTTCAGGGCCTTAATGACAGATGCGTAAGCATCCTCTAGCTTGGTGTACTTTCCTACCAGAGCAATTTCCACATCCTTACGCAGGTGCTCGGCTGAAAGAGTAATGATTGAACTGTTTGTTTTCTTAGAAGAAAGCTTTGAGATCTTCTTGACAAATGCACTAGTACCAACCTCTATCGGCCAACATTTTCCATTTTTTCATAAATTTCCTAGGCACTTGGATGTTAGATTGTAGTCTGTCATTGAGAAGATCCACTAAACCTTGTTGACGGAGCACAAGAGGAACATGATAGATCGTTGGGCAGTCATGGATATTGATAACCTTTTGGGGTTCCACATGGCAAAAATTAGAGATTTTTTCTTTGACACTTTCATCAATGGGCTTTTCGCTGCGACACACAATCATGTCAGGCGAAATTCCTAGCCCGCGTAACTCCCGAACACTGGCCTGAGTGGGCTTGGTCTTGTGTTCGCCAGTGGCTTTGGGTTGTGGTACAAGTGAGACATGGATCGAACAGAAATTTTCCCGGCCAACTCTAAATTGAAATTGTCGGAAAGCTTCCACGAAGGGCATTCCTTCGATATCACCAATGGTGCCTCCAAGTTCAATGATACAGATCTCCGGCTTCTCCGAAGAGTTTCCAGATACGGGAATCTCTGCCACCTTGGCAACCCAACTTTGAATGGCATCCGTGATATGCGGTACCACTTGAACAGTCTTACCGAGGTAATCGCCTTTCCGTTCCTTGTTAATAACATGCTGATAAATTTTTCCCGTAGTGATATCTGTAACAAACTTCAAGGTCTTTTATCAGTTTCAAAATGGCATTGATCCACACCATTCGAAAAGTCAAATTTTTGTCCAAAAATTTAATTTTGACAAAACCCCAACATTTTCACGAGTTTTTCACCCAAATTTTTTTTGACAATTTTTCTCGTGAAATCAAAGTTGTCAANGTCCAAAACCCTAACATTTTCACGAGTTTATCACCCAAAAAATCGACAATTTTCTCTGGAAATCAAAGTTGAATTTTTGGACAAAAAATGAAGATTTCGAACAGTGTGTGATCGAAACCTACTATTATCGCTGTGAAGAGTCACATCAAGAAAGCGTTCATAGTTGCCCAGATCTAAATCGACTTCACCTCCATCGTCCAACACATAGACTTCACCGTGTTCATAAGGAGAAAATGTGCCAGCGTCAATGTTGATGTAAGGGTCAATCTTTATGCTTGTCACGGGAACATTGCATTGCTTGAGGATCACACCCACTGAGCTGGCCACCACACCTTTTCCTATGCCACTAATAACGCCACCAGTCACTAGAATGTACTTCATGTTGAACTTCTTTGCAAATGTGGATTCTGGGGAGAACGAGAACAGACAGAGACAAGTTCAAGGTGAAGAAGAGTGAGTGGTCAATGACCCGCGTCCTGATAGTGACTATTAGCTGAATATGGTCACAGTCTGACAATGGGATTAGGGCGGCTGTTTTATCAAGATTCAACCGGTTTTAGTGGACCACAAATAGTTTGAAAAGGTCAGAATTCAGGTAAAGAATACAAAGAATAATGGAGTGAACTTGGCTGAGTTCTTCAGAACAGCAAATGCTTGGTTGACAAGGTCTCAGCAAAATATTAAGCGTCTTTTACAAGCACCTACGCATGATCTTGATTTTGGTTTTTCAAACAACGTGTGACGCAATTTTTGGTGACTGATCGGGTCGAAAGCCAAGCTTTCTCTTCCTTTATTCTTACTTTACTGCTACCATACATATCTTTCTAAAAAGTGAGCCAATTCAAAAACAACTTCAACCATAATGAGGACGATGATGTACCATTCTAGCTTGACATGATGTTTATCTTTGAGATGCGTCGACAATAACTCCATAAGCTCTGTGCAATGGGCCAGTTTTTGGTTAATGACATCCGTTCTTTTTTGAATTGTCAGGTGCTTGCAAGTAGAATTGTAAAGAGTCTCTAACTTTTCTCGATCCCAATAAAAATCTGGTGTGTCAAGGAGATCGAGGCGCAAATTGATTTCACTCTTCATGAAGAAAATCTCGCCAGTCTTTTTCAACACTTCGGCTTCTGACATCATTATTTTCCCATCTGATTTCAAATCCGAAATGACAAAATCGACCGAGTCGATCAAACGGTCCAACTTTGACTCCAGCATGCCTAACTTGACCGAAGCAGCAATAGCATTGGAAAAGGCATATTTTTCTAGAGATTGCTCGTCTTCAGGTACTTTCGAGGCCAATTTTATGGATCCATTACTAAAGGAGGTTGCCGCGTTCGGCGACGAGGAAGCACTGTACACAATTTTCTCCGACTCTTCTTCTATAGACTCCAACTCAAAAGGTCCATCTTCAACACCTTCAGCTCTCCGTAAAAAGTCTAAAACCTGAGTACGTTCTAATTGTGGCATGTTCCAAAAGATGATTGATCCATCGGCGAAAAAGAAGATGTCTTTTGCCAGTAGTATTTCCATGTCAGGATTAGAGTCGTCATGGTTTGGTGACAAGTTGGAGTATATGGAACGGACGCAAAGACAATTAGCTTCCAAGTCTTCACTCAGAGGTAAACGCTGGTAATAACCCTGATCTAGAAGCCCGTCATGTAAAGCTAATAAATTGTACTGGTCTGCTGTGGAATAGCCGACAACTGACCAGGCGTCTCTTCGGGGTGGAATCTTCTTCTTTTTCGGACGCACCTTTAGAACTTGAAGGTTTGGACTTTGTGAAGAAGGCTTTATTTTTTGGCTTGACAATGACAGCTTAGAAAGAACCATTTTGACAGAAGAGTTGGTTGACAACCAATTAGATTTAAAAAGGGGCGTAAACACTTTTCTTCCCCCCCACATGACTAGCATACAAAATCACTTGTAAATCGATGAAAAAATTCTTAATTCCAGTACGCAGCTTTACAGTGTAAAATGCGTCATCTTTTGCTATTTTTGATAAAAGTTGAGATTTGGCTGAGTTCTGAGACTGATTGTTGTTGTTAAATTAGAGTGTCAATTGTCACGTGATTTCACATATTACATTGATTGGCTTTAAAAGTAAACAAAGCTGTCACGTGATTTTTTCTATTGCATTGATTGGCTTAAAAAGCTGAGTTGTATACAGCTGTTCTATTGATTCGTTTAGAAATTGAAAAGAGTGTTCTTTTGTTTTAATTTTTTCTAAAGCTTTTTTTTCACCTTTGCACAAGAGTATGACAGGAAACGAGAATTTTTCCGATTTTATGATAGGAGTTGTTGAAGGGTTCTACAGCAAACCCTGGAGTATGGACCAAAGACAGGACCTATACTGTAAAATGAAGAACTTCGGTTTGAATACCTATGTGTATGCTCCCAAAGACGATGCCAAACATAGGGCCCTTTGGAGAGAATTGTACAGCCCATCTGAAATTGATAGTTTAAAACAACTCATGGACAAGTGCAAAGAAAACAACGTCATCTTTGTCTACGGAATAAGCCCGGGACTCGACATGAGTTACTCTCAAGCCAGAGAGCTGGATCATTTAAAAGCCAAGTTGGACCAGCTAAAGCAAGCGGGATGTGAAGGATACTGCCTCCTTTGGGATGACATCGACACCACATTACCACCTGAAGACGGGGACGCATTTGAAACCTTAGCTGAAGCTCACGTGGCTGTTACAAACAAGATCTATGCTCATTTGGGCCGTCCACCTTTTCTCCTTTGTCCGACGGAATATTGTACAAGCCGTGCAGATCCCAATGTCAAGAATTCCAATTACCTTAAGACCCTTGGCAACGGATTGGACAAGGAAATCAAAGTCTTTTGGACGGGAAGCAAAGTTGTGTCTGAGACGATTAGTGTCGAAGAAATGGTGGAATTGGGACAAGTGCTTCGCCGTAAGCCACTCATCTGGGACAACCTTCACGCCAATGATTATGATCAACAACGGCTTTTTTTAGGCCCTTTTAAGGGTAGATCGCCTAAACTAATCCACGAAATTTCCGGGGTCTTGACAAATCCAAACTGCGAATACAGCTTCAATGTCCCTGTCCTGTTTACCTTGGGTTCGTGGTATCGTAGCTTTCAAAATAATTGTGGTGAATGGGATCCCATGCACGCATCTCGAGAAAGTATTCCTCATTTCATTGAAGAAATCAATCGAGTCACAACTGTCAGTCAAAGCAGTACAAAACTTCAGAAAAACATAAGCAAAGAAGATGAGCTCAAAGAGTCAGAGATCGAGCTACTTTTTCATCTTTACTGGCTTCCCCATTCTCATGGCCCCAAAGCCAAGCTGATGCTTGATGAATTCGACTTTCTCAAAGAGAATGCAGGACTAATGCAAAGCCTCACTCTGGAGGACATCGATATTGAAGTCAGTGGCGGTAGCAATGATGTGGATAGCGGCGACTCCGTAGCCAGCAGCTTGGAAGACATGTCACAATCAACGTTTGTCTTAGAGTGGGTCAAGAGGTTTTCAGTCTTCAATGACTACTGCAAAAAGATTTGCCGCATGCTGGACAAGTGGACCTATTGCCGAAACCGCGAACTTTTTTTCGACATCAATCCCTATTTGAATAATCTTCAAGTGATATTGAGGGCCTGCAATCGGTACCTAAAGTGGATCAGCTTTGAAAAATGCACCAAACCCATCAATGGCGGTCCGACTTTGGCCGGTTTAATGGGTGGCTTTGCTGGCGACCTTCAAAGACTCTATCCAATCCAACACCCCAGTATGTTCCCACTTCGCAATGTAATCTCAAGCGCAGATTTCTTGGTCGTTCGACCCTTCCTAGCCAAAGAGAAGTCCCAGGTTGGAAATTACTTGCATCACATGTCTGATTCGGTGGATCACATGGTAGTCTCAATGTCAATGATTGCCAATTCAATGACCAATATTTTTGCAACAGAAATTTCCAAGCAAAATGACTCAAAGGGTTTCCTTATCGAGGACGCTCAACGCAATAGCGTCAAAGCCTTTATAATATGCAGTCAACAAACAGGTTCTCTTCTAACATCAGTCAATAAAGTGAGGAAGCAGAATGAAGATTGTACAGTCAAAGATGAAAAGATTGACATGCTTTCCAAATATGATTGTCTGGCTACTTTTTCATGCACCCGAAGTTTGTTCTTTTCTAAGCCTTTGCGAAGCATGTTTGAAGCCTTCTTTGAAGCTTACGTACAACACAAAGACTTTGCCTTGATCGCCGACAAGCACGATGATTTGGTTCTAAGCTTCTTGGCCTCGTCCGGATTGCAAATGCACAAAACTTTTGATGCCAACACTTATGTTGTCATGAAAAGGAAAAATTAACTTTTAAAAAAAGCCTCTATTTCCAATGAATGATAATGAATAAAGAATTATTCGCATATCAGCTGGGTTTGACCTGCTTTGGTCACCAACTGAACCAATGAACCAGTTGCCGGTCTTTGGCTAGATGAGTTGGCCCATTGGAAAAGAAGGTCGGAGATAAATTCCAAGCTAGTCCAAGTGGATGTGTCAGCTTTGGGCATCCATTTTCGATTCATCGGTGTATCCAATGTAACGGGCAAAAGAGCTAGAGCGGTGCTTTCTTTAGGGAGACCAGATTGGTCACCAGCCAGACTTTTGGTCAGTTGATGGACAGCGGCTTTGGCCATACCATACCCCATCATCCCTGCTGTCCCATTAAGTGCAGGTTGCGCTCCGGGAAGAACCAGACATCCTCCACTTGTCAAATGCTTGGAGGCTAAAGCGGCTGAAATGGTGGAACTCCAAACAGATTGTTTCCACATCAAGTCGGCGTTTTTGATAAAGTCCGGAGAACTGGAATTTCCACCGGCCCATCCTCCTGGAATATTAAAGCATTATTTTTCTAGTCTTCTAACCCACACTATTCGAAAAGTCAAATTTTTGTCCAAAAATTCAATTTTGAGTTTTGACAAAACTTTACAATTTTCTCAGAAAATCAAAGTTTTTAACAACTAAAAAATGCAAATCCCCAACATTTTCACGAGTTTTTCACCCAAAATTTTTTTGGCAAATTTCTCGTGAAATCAAAATTGTAAAAGTGTAAAAGTTGGACTGACCTGCCATGTTGATGATTGCTTCAACTTTGCTTTCAGCCAGGGTGCCAATCATGGTGGAGCACACATGTTTCTCCTGCTCCAGCCAGGTGTCATTTGGATTGACCAAAATGTTGGTGTCTGCTTCATCATTGGCATTAATGTCGATGGAGCAGACCCACCAGCCTTTCTGCTTAAAATGCTTGACAATCACGCAGCCAAGGCCTCCGCGGCCTCCATAAATGATGGCTCTTTGTTGAGACATTTCAGAGAGACTTTTACTTACTCTTGGCTAATCAAGACTGGTTTGGTCTGTCAGCCTACGCTGCACTGGTGATGAAAAAGATAAGGGCAATGAGAGCCGCAGGCAGAAGGGCTTTAAAACTAGACTAGTTTAGTGGCTTCTGGCTCAATCATAATGACACCTTTGTTGTCATGCTGCTTCAGAAAACATGCAAAACAAAAAGTCAAGTATGAGAATGGAGCGGGAAATTTTAAGTGTAGGATATCGGCATGCGCACAAGTATTGATTGGTCATGAGTTACTTGTTGCTTTCG
Source organism: Oithona nana (assembly GCA_900157175.1). NCBI lineage: Eukaryota > Metazoa > Arthropoda > Copepoda > Cyclopoida > Oithonidae > Oithona > Oithona nana. Next base: position 276,011 of record LT727963.1, read on the forward strand.
GCTTTCGCTTCATTTAGACGATTGGATTGATTGGATTGGATTTTGAGACTTGTAACTTTTCATCTCGCATTCTCGCAACCTCGGTCATCTTACTGTTCTTACGCAATTTTCAGAAAAAAGTAAAAACATAAACAATGTGAGAAAAATTCCAAAATTCCAAAAAAGTAAAAGTTAAAGTAAGAAAAAACCACAAGCAAAACGCAAATCTTCTAAAAGAATGGAGAGTGGTGACCAATATGAGCTTGAATTTGCTTGTGCAAACAGGAAGAGAGTTATATTACATGGTAAGATAACTAATGTTAAAAAAAAGTATCTGATGTATTTAACCTACAATTTTTTTGACACTTTTTAGTCGACATCGATTGCTTCTATGCTCAAGTGGAAATTAAGAAAAATCCTTGTCTAGCAACCAAGCCGTTAGGCATTCAACAAAAAAACATTATCGTTACATCCAACTATTTGGCTAGATCAAAGGGCGTAGGAAAGTGTTCCTCGATTCACGAGGGTCTTAAAGCCTGTCCGGATTTGGTCCTGGTCAATGGAGAAGATTTAGCCGAGTACAGGGAAGCATCACAACAAATTTTTGATCTTCTCTACGAGTCAGGCTGCAATGTGGAAAAATTAGGTATGGATGAAAATTTTGTTGATGTCACGGATTTGGTTCAAGATAGAATTGGTGCTGACAGTGGAGGACAAAAAATCGTCGGTCATGCATTTGGGAATTATAAAGAGTCTTGTACCGGATTGGTGGACATTGTATGTCAATGTCACCAGCGACTTATTGTTGGCAGTGTCATCGCCAAAGAATTGAGGCAAAAAGTCTTTGAAGAACTTGGCATTACCTCCTCATGTGGAATTGCCCACAATAAGTTGTTGGCCAAATTGGCTGGTAGCAAATTTAAGCCCAATGATCAAACTGTTGTGTACCATGAATGTCAAATGGAGTTGATGAATTCCTTGCCAAGCATTAAGAGCATTCCTGGGCTAGGTTCAGCCACATATGAATTATTTCGCAAAAAGGGCATCTCCAGCATCTCAGAGCTGCAAAATGCAAGCGCATCATCCTTGTCAAGCCTCATACAAGACCCTCAAAAATTCATCAACCTCTCGCTTGGTATCGACAACAGTATTGTTAAAATGAATGGTAAACCCAAGTCTATTGGATTAGAAGATAGGTTTCCAGGAATCTCAACCAAAGAAGGTACGATTTGTCTATTTTAAAAACTTATTTTTGCCTAAATTTCTTTTCTTTTCAGGATGCATTGAAAAAGGCAGATGGCTGCTCAACCGGTTGTCTCAACTAGTGTTAAAAGATGGGCGTCAGGCTCAAACTTTGAAAGTCTTCATTCGGGATGCCGACAAAGACAAGAATGACCCAAGCAGGAAATTTGTCAAGTATTCAAGACAATCCAAAGTTTCTCCATCATCATTCTCATCGGAGCAATCTATCCTTGGTCTTGAACCTCTTGTGATACAGTTGATAGGAAAAATGATTGATTTTAATAGGCACTTTCATCTGACATTGGTTGGCATTTCCGTCACTGACTTTTGCGAAATTGAAAAAAATGGCATTGAAAAATTTCTTTCAAAGAAAAGATACTTAGAGGATGATGGACCTGCTATCGAAGGCCAAAAGAAACGAGTGAAAAATGTTGAGGACGAAACTTCACGTTTACAACCAATGACACATGATTTCGGCCATAGTTCTAAAGAGGATTTATGTGAAACTGATGATATTCCATCTGAATGGGATAGTGAAGTGTTCAATAATTTGCCCGAAGATATTCGACAAGAACTGTTGGCTCATCAACCCAAAGCAGCCGGCGGCTGTGCCGTGTCGAGCCGTGCCGGTCCGGTACCCACATGCAGCGTTGTAAACAAAACGATTCCACCAAAGAAATCTTCTCAACCGAAAAGTAATTCTATTTTGAAATATTTTCACAAAACAAAATAAATTAATGTAGTCCACAAATGGGTTGCTGGAGGCTTGAACAGACTTTTTTCATGGCATTGGCGATTTCGTTTTGATTATATCCCAATTCACAGAGTGTAGCGAAATGATTGGCCTGTCGAATGGCGTATCCATTACAACCCAAATTGAAACAATTGTCGTGGAAAACTTCAACAGAATTTTTATGGCAAGCAAATTGGGTCTTTAATTCGCTTTTGGTGTTCATGATCTTCTCGGTTACATCCTCATCGTTTGTCACAAGATTGATGATGTCTAGATAGTGGGAAGAAAAAGGATCAAACTTTGTTGGATTTCAGTTAAAACACAATGGCTCACCTATGGTGATCTTAAGAAGGGATTTTCTGCCTTGAACCATCTTCTCCAACTCCTTTTGAATTTCTGTTTTGTCTTCATCGTTATCATTAGAAGCCAATCTTTTTTCAAGAATGACTTTGGGGACTTCGGGTCCTGGTACTGCATCTCGTCCACATCTGTGTAAACTTGGAGGAAAGGGACTATGGTTGTAAAAGTAGTTCATAGGATTTTCAATGGTGCCGCCGTCTAAAAGGATTGGATGATCAAATCCGTCATTGTCGACACGGGCTCCTCCTTGAAATTGAGATACTTTCATCTTGGCCATTGACAAATCACCAAATTGGCAGACTGTTGAAGTGTTGGTTTCTCTCTTAACAATCTTGTACTGTTTCTCCAGCGTTTCGTGGTTCAAGTTCTCCCTATCGGAATCCTCGAGCCATTTGACGCTGTAGACATCACCGAGGAACGTTTTTAATTCGTCATCGTAGTAGCAAGCATAGGAAGAAGTTGTGGCGTTGGAAGCTGTGGTGGCGTAGATGTTGATATTATCGGGCAGCAGTCCTTTAAACATAGAACCAGACTCGCAAGCTTCGATGTATAGAGTCATCTTTCCGTACTTTTTCTCCTGGTTCATGGTTTTCAAGGTGTCAACCAAGGTTGTGGCATGCAGCAACGTAGAAGGAAATGCTACTAATCCAACACCACCGTGGTCAGAAAAGTATACAAAAACATGATCCTTTGGACCACTCTGGAGTGTCTTTCCACTGCCAAAGTTTAATTTCTTGCCCAGAAGAACATCGACAAATGTTTGATTGCTCACTTGCTTGCCAGTATAATCCTTAGGGACACCATGGTAGACGTCTGTTCCGTTAGGTCGGTTGAAAATCTTTCCTTTTCTTCAAACAGAATTATCTGTTAAATTCACAATTGAATTTTATTTGCTTAGACACTTACTTGGGATTCTCCTTGTTCAAAGCAATGTCATCATACATCATTACTATTATCCGCTCATCAGGGATGCCATGTTTGTGAACCACTTGATAAGAGTGACATACATCAGCTAGAAAAATTTCAAATTGTGTAAAGTGGAAATAACTCGTCAAATTGACTTGGGGTTTGCACTATTCAGCTTATGAATGTTGCAATTTGAAGATTTTTTTGCTAATCCAGAATCCTTTATCTTGAAACATGCACATCAAAGAAAGCAACGATAAAAAAGCAACTTGAGATTGTGATTTGGTACCTTGATGCCGATAGTTGAAATACCCGTTGCTACCTGCAACCAAAACCACCTGGAAGGATACGTAGTCAACAATGAATCATTTAGATCATAATTCATTTCAAACCTTGTATTAAAAGAACTTACCCAAATTTTTCCGCCATCAGGGAGGTCTTGTTCCGGAGGCAAATTTTCGATTGTCATACAGTGAGTTAGGGTTACAAGAGCACCCAAAAGGAGCCATAAACATCTTTTCAAATGACTGGACATCTCTGAGGCAGTCAACATACTAGTAATATTTGTTCAGGGCGACCCCTTCTTCTCCTACAGTTTTTACAATTCCTGGCTAAACGGACGAAACGACAATTGGTAAAGGAGATAACAAAGTTAGCAAACAAAAGAACTTGGGACAAAGACTTGGACCAAGAGGACAAAGAACAATTTTGTCTTGACAATTGACATACCAGCGATTATTTTTACATAGTGACAATCTCTCTTCTCTCTTCTAGCCGTGAGCACCGTGAGCAATGAGTACGTGTAAAACAAGTAAACTTCGGGAGCAGTTGCTCTTAAAACTTGAATTTCCCGCCAGTCCTTCCTATTAGCTAGTGTAAAAGAGTTTTTCATTGGTGAAAACAGAGAAAGTTTTGAATTCCCCAATGAAAAGCTATGTTACACTTTACCGGTAGCCAATCTTCTCTTTGAACTGAGTCACGTGATTAAGAGGCGTCTCAGCAGCTCAACCAATCAATTCTCAGCTGACATTTTCTTCTGAAGCCAAGCCACTTTCTAGCCGACCGAAACTCCATTTTACTTGCAGAGCAAAAGTGTCTTTTTCAAAGTATTTTCAAGTTTAAAACACACTGATTAGTGTGTGTTTAAAAATACCGGAGGCGTGAGTGACAATTTTAGGTAAGATTTTATTGCCTTGAATCCAGAGATGTGTCGATAAAACAGGCTTGCTTTCAGGTTCTGTAAATCGCCTTAAAGATGGGTGCGTCAGGCACCGACAATTTTTGTCTTCGCTGGAACGACTTCGCCGAGAACGTCAGCGGAGCCTTTAAAGATCTGCGAGCGGAGAGTGACTTTTTCGACGTGACCTTAGCCTGCTCAGATTCGGGAGCCAGAACCCTGCAGGCTCATAAGGTCATTCTCTCAGCTTGCTCAAATTTCTTCAAGACTACCTTCAGGCAGCAAATGAATGCCAATAAACATCCAAATCCTTACATTTATTTGAGAGGTGTCACCTACAATGATCTCGCTTCCATTCTGGACTTCATCTATAATGGTGAGGTTAATGTTGCCCAAGAGGACCTCAATTCCTTTTTGGCTGTTGCTGAAGAGCTTCAAATCAAAGGCTTGACTAACCGTGATAGTACCAGTGGGGCCGAAAATTCAAATTCGAATTCTAAGAGACCTAAAGTCCGACCGGCTCCAGATACGCCGCCAGTAAAAAAGGTCCGTAGGTCAAGCCCTGTCCCATCCTCTTCCTCAAGTTCCGGAGCTGTTGCTTCTCAAGTTGTCACCCCAGTTATAGACGACAAAGAGGTAGTCAATATAAAAGATGACCCTGAGGCGGTTTTAGCCTCAACCTCGGCTGTGAACCCCGACGATTCTGCTGACTTTGGCGGTGAAGAATACGATGAATCCTACGACAATTATTATGAAGATGAAGGCGCGGAATTAGGCGAAGGTGCCGAAGGCTCTGACGGAACCAAAGGTAGGCATGCATTTTTCTTCCACATGTGAGGCGAACGAACTCCTCAAGATTTTCTGAAAAGAAAGCAAAGATTGACTTTCTATGGCAACCAATATTATCTTGTGAAAAGGATATGAACAATGGATTCCTTTGAAATAACTAAAAATCTCGAGCAGTTCAGCCGAACATGAAATGATATCCTCATACGAATACTATGTCGAAAATTAGGTTAGAGGTTGTCAAGGTGTGGTGGTAGAGGCGATAGAAAGGTTCGCGCGGCGTGGGTTTTTAGTCCAATTGGCAATATGTAAAAGGATCGAGGCAATCGCTGTGCTTCCTAATGGCAAGTCGGCGATTGTCCAAGCCTTCAAATCTTAAGGTGTGACTAATTCATGGCTGCTCCAATAATTTCCGTTGCAGCAGCCATGGAGAGTTCATCATCATCAAGCTTGTCAACCTTCGCCGCTGGCGGCGGTGGCTTCCGTGTTCCTGAGCAAAGAGCTGCTGCGGCATTGAATGACAGTGATCTGCAGAGGAACCGAAGTAGCAGTACTACGAATTCAGAATCTCGTTACAACCACTTAGACAAATTGGAAAGCGGCCGTGTCAGATGCAACCTTTGCAACTCGACCTACTCGTGCCTTATTAGCGCCCGTGCCCACACTGTCCGAGTTCACGAACAGCCCGACTACTTTGAATGCTCCTTGTGCGCCAAAATTTTTCGCACCAAGTTGAATTTCCGATCCCATTTGAACTTGTCTCACGGCATCAAAGGGTCGAACTTGGTGGCCAAATATGGTCGCTTGGTAGATATGGTGGATGAGTACAATATGGAAGATAGTGCAGCTGCTGCCGACATGTTGATGACCAACGAATAAATGATTGTAATGATCTTAGGAAGCCAGTCCAACGTTCTGGGTGCAGAATTCCAACCTCAGATGGTGGCCGTACAAGCGGACGGTCGAACCCAGTGCATAGTTTGTGGATCTTGGTACTCTTCACTCTCTGTGGCTCGCACACACGTGCAGCGCATGCATTTAGTGCCCCAGCTTTTCCAGTGCACCCTCTGCTCGGCCGTCATTGCCCATAGATTGGATTTCGCTAAGCATGTCAATAGAAGGCATAAAATCAAAGGGGCCAAAGACATTGTCAAAAACTATGCAATTCCACTAAAGAATTCCGCTAATAAATGACACGATGAGAAAATCATGATAACTTTCAGATACTGCTGCTGCTGCTTCAGCGTACCAAATTGGCATTGGCAATTCTGGTGCAGTCGCCGCCGCCGGCTACTTCTGCACCATCTGTAGGACCTCTTATTCCACTAAAGGCACTTTGAAAATTCATCACGACACTGTGCACGGACAAGCGGAGTATTATGAGTGCACTTTGTGCAAGCAGGTCATCAAGCATAAGGTCTACTTCAGAAAACATATTTCTATGAAACACTTTAAAGGCGGCTATGACTTGGTCAAGAACTACGGTAGAAGGATAGCTGTCAAAGAAGGAGCTGCAAACAATGACGTTAATTCTGCTGAATAATAGAGAATTTTCCTCCTCCGCATCCGCAGAAGCTTCGCAAACTTCCTACTACCAGCAGCAGCCGTCTTCCGCAAACGCCGTTGAGTATACGAGCAGCAGTGTTCAAGAACATCTTCACTATACACCTGACGAGGGTCGCGTCCGCTGTATCACCTGCAACACATTGTTCAAAAATGCCACTACCGCTCGCCAACATGTCAAGTTGGCTCATCAGCCTCAAGAGTGGTACGAATGTTGTCTCTGCAAGGCTGTCATTAGAGGCCGCTTGTACTTTTCGCAACACATTGGGAAAAAGCATTTCAAAGGCGGAACCAAAGTGGTAGAAAGCTATGGAAAGCTCGTGCAACCTCCTCAAAATTCTTAAAAAGAACAAAAATTGTCAAGCCAAAATATCCTTTCAGCAAACAATGGAAGTGCATCATCAGTCAATAATCCCATGCAACATTGTGATCAGTGGTTAGCTATGACTCCGGAATGCAAGTTCAAGTGTTTGGTGTGCGGCAAAGAGTTCACCCAACGTTGGAACGCTCGCTCACACTACAAGCAATTTCATAGTGGCATAAAAGAATCCCCCGCTGCCTGCCATATATGCAACAAAGTATTCAAAAGCAAACGTAACCGAAACGAGCATTTGCGTGCTGTGCATGGCATCACGCAAGCCATGTTTCGACTTCAAAACTACTCGTGATCATGAAATAAATAAATTGTTGCAGATCTAAGGCGGCAATTATGGACTAGTATCCCGCCAGGCATTATGGCTCGTTGTGAACTTTGTAAGCTTGAGACGCGACGCAACAAGATCTCCAGACACTTGAGGGAGGTGCATGAGATCGGCCTGTCTATCATCCAGTGTCCGCGCTGTGACAAAAGCTTTAAGCGCAAATACAAGTTTGACCAGCACTTGACCTCCTGTACCCTATGATTTTAGGTACAACCAAGCTTGAATTGGGCTTAGCCAGAACATCCGACAACATGGTCAAGTGCTTGGTTTGTACCAAGACTTTCAAGCATAACAGCACGGCTCGCCGGCATTACAATGAAATCCATTTGTCGACTCCGGGTCAGATCCACCCCTGTCCCTATTGCGGTCGGGAATACACCCTCGCGCGATACTTGAAAGAGCACCTCGCCAATGTGCATCAAATTACGCAAAAAATGTTAAGCCAAAGCTATGTGTAGAAATTCAATAAAGAAATTGAAAACTGAAGGCTACTAAATAATTACAGGTTCTTCTGATATGATCCATGACGTGATAGTTCGCTCCCCTGATGGCGGTTCAAATACATGTCGCATTTGTTGCAAAACCTATATGCATTACAGTACGGCCAAAAGGCATTTCAATGAGGTTCATGCTGCACACAGATTGCAAGAATTCAAATGCAGGCTTTGTGGCAAGATTTACACCCGTTTCCGATCGCTTAAGTACCACTTGGCTAGTGCTCACAGTAAAGCAAAAACAGAAAATAAAATCTGATTTTGAAACTGATTTAGGTTCTGCTCCTCCTCTAAGTCTACTGCATAATCATCATCATCAAGAAATGAATCCGGATTCTTCGGAGTTGCAAGTGGTGACCAAGGAAGGAAAATGCTTAGTCTGTGGCAAAGTCTTTGCAAATAGTCAAAACGCGCGGAGGCATGCTCGAGAAATTCACTTGGAGTCCACTTCTGAATACAAATGTCATATTTGCGGAAGCACCTATGGCAGAAATCGAGCATATAAGGAACACATGGGCAAAGTGCATGGCCTTTACAGAAAGATGCCCAGACTACAAAGTTCACCACATTGAATTTATACTGTATATAGGAATACTGATTTCAAATGCATTTTTGATTGCAAGTTTGTAAAAGTTGGGCTGTGATCGGACCTTCAAAGGCAAATACAAAGTTGCGTTCAACTAAAGAGAAAACTGTTGCAGGTTGCAGCCTCAGCAGCAGCAGTCAGAATGGAAGCTTGGACATCGATCCCTACCTGGCAGAGTTTGGTGGAGCAGATGGCAAAGTCAAATGTTTGAAGTGCGGCTCTCTTTTTGCTACGGTAGGAACAGCCAGACGACACTACAGAGCCATTCACTTGGTATCCAAACCAATGTTTTCTTGTCCCATCTGCACCACTCATTTCAGTCGCAAAGATAATTTGGAAAGGCATTTGGTCAGAACTCATAACTATGTGAATTCTAAGAAATGAAATGGTATTTGTGTCGTCCAAGTCCAAGTCGAATCCAAGTGCATAGATACACTAATTTTAGGTCGATACTTCTTCACTGCGTCACCCAATGGCAATGGGGGGCGAGTCAGGTGCAGTCAATGTCCCAAGTCGTACGCCCAGACCGCATCAGTGATCCGTCATTTTAAAGAAATCCATTTAAGTGGTCCGGAGACCCGGTATGTCTGTAAGCATTGCGGCCAAGTGCACAAGCGAGCCCGCTACTTCAGAGAACACCTAAAGAAGGCACATGCTTACAATCAGCTGATGTTGGAAAATGAAGGCATTCCCCGGCTCTGAGTTGCATAGATCCGGATCTATTATGATAAAGTGAAATTAGTGAAAAAGCCTTATTTCTAGGTTATTTCTACTTGAATCATCCGAGTCCACCCCAAACCTCACTGTTAAAGACTAAGAATTGGAAGTGCAAAACCTGCGGGAAATTGTTTTCGCAAAGAGCTTCGTTGGCCAGGCATGACCGCGAGATCCATCAGAACGCCCTCAGCCATGAGTGCGATCAGTGCGAAGCCAAATTTACTCGAAGAGAGCATCTTTTAAGACATGTGGCACGCATTCATCCAGTATTATAATTTAGGCAGTTTGGCCAGGATCCGGAGCAATCTATCGTCGGCCGAGGAGGAGTTTAACAACATCATGTTGCACAGGCACGCCCAAGGCAAACTGAGAAGGGCCTTCACCTTAGAGGAGTACACTGCCGTCATCACCAGGCTGGAGGCTGTTAAGAACGGCCTCCAGAAGCCCAACTTCAATGACCTCCGGATGCTAAAGATGTATAGCATTGCCACCTACCCCAACGGGGAAAAGTTCTTGGTCAAGCTGCCTTCGCAAGCGTCAAGCTCAAAGCTTGCTTCATCTTCTAAAAATGACAATGATTATAACACTGATCCGCATAACCAAGAGCTCCTCAACTACGAAAGGTTCATAGCGATCGAGAAACTATTTGCTTTTATCGTCACTGCCCATCTGGAAACCAAGCATGGGAAACGAGACACTTTGATGAAAAGATTACGGGAAATGAAAGTGGCAAATGCTGGCAGAGACACCGTTTTGCTCTTTTTGAGTCTTTGTGATGCGTGCGTTTCACGAGCTGCTGAATAAAAAATCTGAAATCTGGTCAATACTCGTTGCAGATGGAGCTACTGGAGGAGTTCTTGGAGTTCTTCCATTGATGCTTCCTCATCCTGATTCCGCAGTCCTCGGCGAAGACACTTTTAATCATGAAGTCATCCGCCTGTTAGATGGGGGCGGCGGAGGAAAATGTCTGCGCTGTGGGCGTACATTTAGTCTTTTCAATTCGGCTCGGCGACACTTTAAAACCGTCCACCTGCATGGGAAATTGGTTGGCGAAACGCCCGTTAAGTGTGACCTTTGTCACAAAACCTTTCGCAATGACATGTCGTACAAATACCATCTTCGCAATACGCACACCATTTACCAGAAATAATAAATGCTGAATAACGAGTTAGTAAAGTCGTCATTTTCTTTTTCTTCACATGTTATTGTTGCAGTCGCACTGGGTATGGGAATAACCAGATTAGAAGATGGCGGAGGACGGTGTAACTATTGCGGTCGAACCTTTAGTGGTCTGCGTAACGCCAAGCGACACTTTTCTACCGTCCACCTGCAGGAGAATTCTCCCTGTACTTGTCCGGTGTGCAACAAAGGCTTCATTCGTCGAGAGCTTATGAAGGATCATCTGAGAAGGAAACACAACATGTATAAAGACATGTACAAAGATTTAGTACAGACCAGTAAGGGTCAAAAATAAACGGAAAAATCCACTACTACCAAAGCAAACCTCCAATTTTTCGATGCTGATCAGCTGATGATGATCATCATGATTCAATGATGCAATGACAATTTTGCAGGTAGGAAAGGAAAAGTCGTTCCTCCGGATATGGCCATGCATATGGCCAAGATTGATGGGACCTGGAGGTGTACCACTTGTGCTGGGCAAAACTTTCGCGACAAAACTGATCTTAGAAGGCATGTGGAGGCTAAACATTGTGAGAAATTGCTCAGATACAAATGCAACCTCTGCGGATATATCACAAGGACTTCCTACTACTTCAGGAAGCATCAGCTTATGCACGAAAGGCAACAACAAGAAGCTGCTGCTGCTGCCGCTACTTCTGCTTCTATTGGCATGATCCAGATCCAACGTCCAGATCTTGAGCATCAATAATCAATAATGATACATATTTAAAAAAAAAACTAAGACTAGTAGCTGACTGACATTGTAACTCATTGTTGCAGACCTTCTTAAGGAAACAGATGCCGAGGAAATTCAAAAATTTCTGACACCTGTGGACATACCGGGTCAAAAGCGACATTTTCGATGTGAATTGTGCTTGAAAATGACGACGGACTCGGGCAACATGCGACGTCACATGGTCCTTAAGCATGCCAAGCCTGAGCCCAACAATTGTCCCCACTGCCTACGAGTTTTCTCCAATAGATATTATTTGCGGGATCATATCCGGATCTGTGATGTCATTCCATCATCGTCGTCGTCGTTGTCCAGAACAACGAAAGAATCGACGGATTATGCCGAAAAATTGCATAATATTCTCAACACCAGATAAATCCTCCTGCTTCTTCAGGTTCAGGTCAGCCTAAGGAAGATGTGCTGAATTATCTGCGACAAGTTGAAGTCAACAATGGGGAGAAATGCTTCAAATGTGTGTTGTGTGGAAAATTGACCAAATCGCTGTACAATGCCAAACGACATATGATTTTACTACATACCAGACCAACTAATGATGTTTGCCAATCTTGCCACAAAGTTTTCAAGCATAAATATTATCTCGACGAACATATTCGCTCGCGTGAATGCATGTGAAATAAAGGTGGATGATCATAATTCATAAAGCTGTCAAGCTGTACTTCTTGCAGGAGCAGCAGCAGCAGCGAGTTTTGGTCCAATCTCCAAGTCCTCCGCCAAGCGCTTCATTCGTGAAACTGTGGATGGTGAAGGCCAAAAGGTGTACCAGTGTACCTTATGCCATATGTGCACCAAGCACGGGAATAGTATTCAAAGGCACATGGTGATCAAACATACCAAACCCTCCAGTCACCAATGTCATATCTGCCACACTTCTTTTCCCAATAAGTTTTACTTGACCAATCACATTGCTACCAAGAGCTGCATGCGCAATGTCATGTTCGATCCTTAGGTTATCTTGGCCTCTGTCATCTCGTTGCAGATAACCTCAACCGTTACATCGATTCTCGTCTAACAGACCAAGGAATTGAAGAGTTTTATTGCTCCATTTGCCAATCGCAGTCGCGTTACAAATCCAGCGTCTTTAGGCACATCCGACTCAAACACACCAAGGAGCCACAGGCCGCCTGTCCTCTCTGTAAAAAGACCTTTGCTAATCGGATTTATATGCTCCATCACTTTCGAACCATACACAAGAAAGTACAGCAGCAGCAGCAGAAGAATCTTAAACAGTCTTGATTGTCATCTTTCAGATCAAGTGGATCAGCTGATCAGGATGAGCCAAGACCGTAGTATCTTTCACTGCACACAGTGCTCTTACTCCAGTCGAATAAAGAGCAACATAAACCGACACGTCAGAAACGTTCATTTTGAGCCGGCAATGGTCTCCTGCAACATTTGCGGCAAGACTTTGAAGAACAGTCAAAGCTTGACTGTTCATGTGAAAAAAGTTCATACCATTCAACATATTATGTCATCATAGCAATCAGCTTCATAAAATACTACCATCTAATTGTAATAAAATAGTCATACATGATTCAAAATTGCAGATGTCCGCATGGAAGATTTGGTGCGTCGTATTCAACTTCCAAGCAATCAAGCAAACAGTAGGCCCATTTTTGCCTGCACTCTCTGCTCCTACAGAGGCAGTCATAAAGGAACCACTAATAGACATGTTAGAAACGTCCATTTAAGAGGTGTTCATTGTTGCCAATATTGCAAGACCATCTGCCTGACCAAGGACAAATTAGTTGAGCATCAACGCACGACTTGCACTTCTATTCTTCTTCAAAGATGAATTCAACGTTGCCAATCATTACACTACCACCTTACAAATAATGTATTCCAGATAACTTCAATTGGAGACAGAGCCAGACATCCCCAGGTGCCTTGATGTTTCTAGATGACAATGGCAAAGATAAAATTCAATGCGTGGCATGCAACCGGTTCTACAAAAATCGATATGAATTGAAGCGGCATATCACACGAAATCGATGTAAACCCCATCCGGTCAAATCTCCTTTACTGTATTGATGTTCGACATTGAATAAAAAACACCCCATGAATTGAATGATACACCCACCACACCAGGATTCTTTGGCTCAACTTGTGACCAAGCTCTTTTCTTTCATTGAAGGTGAGATTGAAGGGAAGACTACTTCAACTACTGTGAGTCTAGAATCCATGATCCTCGCCAGCCACGGAAATTCAGAGTTTTCTTGTAAAGCCTGTGGATACACATCAACGCGCAAGTTTTGCGTCAAGCAGCACTTGAAACTCAAGCATACTGCCAATGATAACATCCAATGTGTCAAATGTCATAAGATTTTTCGCAAAGAACTTTACTACCATCGTCATCTATTGCGAAGAACCTGTACTGCTTCATAATCATTCTAGAAATACAATCCAAAGTTTGCGGAGCTTGACTCGCTCATGAAATAAATAAAGAATTTTGACCTTTGCAGATTGCAATCTGGAAACAAGCAGACAACAAATTGTGTCCACCAAGAATATAAAAGACATGATCCTGTCAGTGGCAGGAGGCATCCACGGCAATTCAGAATTTTCCTGCAAACTCTGCTTCTTCTCTTCCAATCGCAAAGATACTGTTAAGCGACACCTGATTCTAGTTCACACTGACAACCAGCAAGCAGAATGTCCGCATTGCAAAAAAATTTATAAAAATCCTTATACATTGAAATGTCATATGCATCGAAATCACCGTGGCGAAGGAAATAAATAGTAATCAAAATCGTTGTTTTCTTTTCATTTCTCTATTTTAGTTCTTTTTAGTTTCAGGCTCTGAAGTCTGTTTTGCAGTACATTTAGTCCGATCCAAGGAAGGCCATTTGACCTATCAATGTGGTTATTGTGGATTTTTGCCCGAATCGTCCATGGGATTGAAATATGCCAAGAATTTAATTTCCAGGCATACTATCGGCCGAGGATGTATTGAGCTTCAAAAAATCAAAAGTGACAAGAGTCTAAGAGTTCACAAAGTCGAGTATGGAGAACAAGGCACATTGATTACCCTGTCACTCAATGATGATTAAAAATATGTGTAATAATACATTTCCTGATGATGATACGAGTCAAATTATTTGAATTTTAGCGGCAAAAAAAATCAACGTCATATGATGAAACTTGAAAAATGTGTTATCTTTTGATTTGACCTTCCAGTTCCAAATGTAATGGACTACCTGGTGGGACGTTGTGTGACAGATGACCAGGGTAAAACGGCCAAGTTTTACGAGTGCGTTTTGTGTCGAAAACAGGCCAAGGATCGAAGCAATATGCGAAGGCATATGATCAGACACCATGCCGTTCCAATCAATCAGCCCTGCCCTTTCCAGTGCGGAAAGGTTTTCAAAAATAAACTGACTTTCAATTTCCATGTTAAAGGTCAACAGTGCTTGAAAAAAAAGACTGCAGCAGATTTACCCACTGTACCTACATTGTCATGATGATAGGCTAATAAAACATTGAATCTCGTTCTATTACAAAGAATTAATTTTTGATATAGGTGCTCGCTTTTGAGGGATCCTTCGGCTCCTAAAGCGAGGCCTGCGGTGGTCGCTCGCTTTTCAAAAAAGTCACAAAAAAAAAAAAAATCGCGAAATTGGATGTTTGAAGTCATAAAATTGTCAATTTGCCAAAATTTTTCCGTAGAAACATTTTTTGTGGGGGCAAAAAAAAAAAATCACGGCTTTTTTTTTTCGATTTTTCGATTTTTTTCCCACAGAGTACAGACTCAGGTCGAGGATTTATTAGATAGACTGTACAATACAAAGTAGTAAGAATATTAGAAGGACAGCAAGTAGCTCCACACCAGCAAAATGCCAGAAAGCCTCTTTGTATTGAGCAAACTTTTGCACCAGTACTTACTTAGCTACATTCGTGCAGGGTCATATGGTTTGAAAATTACAATAAAAGGGCTCCCAATTGATTTTTTTCGTCAAAAATGATGATATTTGTGCAGTACTAGTTCTAATCTTCCAATATAGAAAATGTGACTTTTTTGAGTGATTTTCAAACACTGTGAAGGTGTCCAGGCAAGTCTGGATTAGGAGGGTAGTATTGATCAAACGATCATCTATGCCACTGCCAATAATGTTCTAGAAAGAATGGCCTTTATAAGTCGTCCCAAAAACCATCCTTCTATCCCCGCCAGGGGTTCTCGACCTGGTCATGAAATCCCCATTCCTGGGGCCACCAAGGCCGTCCCCGGCTACCCTGGATTTGGTCCCCCCATGCCAGGCCCTGTGCTGGATGGAGTCCAGCCATCCCGCTCGCCTCCCCATGTTGACAAGTACTACCCTGAATGGACGTCGCGGAATCTGGACCGCAACCAGTATGCTGAGAAGGAACGATTGGCGGCTGAGCGGTTATTGGAGGAAACCAAGGATTTGCTCAATGAGACGAAGATTCGCACCAAACAGGACCAAACTGATGTCAGCCAAAGGTAAGTAGAATTTGCAAATTGATGATGTTGAGTAATAAAGTATTTGGCTTTTAGGTTCAAACAACGCGTGGGTGATATTGACTTTTGGAAAAGTGAATTGGATAAAAAGCTGGGCGAATTGAAAGAACATCTCGATGAATTGGATTCTCAGCATATTCGGGTGCGTCAAGCTTTGGCGGCTTGCGATGAACCCTTGTCCATTTCTGAGCAGTGTCTGGCCCATCGTAACCAGCGCCAAGGGATTGACAGGTGCGATGACAACGTGCAAAAGCACTTGGGATTAGAGGTGGAAACCCTGTCCAAGAGCGGAGCCCTTTTGCGACAAACCTCCTTGCAGTCCGAGGAAGAGATCCGTCAAATGAAGAAGACCAAATACAACATCGAAAAAGATTTGGTGGACAAAGAAGCGGCGATGAACATTGACAACGAGACTTGCCATCTAAAGGTGACTGGTCCCAAGAAGAAAAGTCGTGAAACGCGCTATGCGGTCAACAAGGCAAAAGACTCCTTTACTCCTTCGGCATGGCAGGAAAATACGGAGCAAAACTTGGAGTGGGCCAACGGGCAAATCAAGGCCTGTTTGGCCTTGCAAGCTCAGGTGGACACGGTTTTGGCTCATGTCGCCTCCCACTTGCGGTCCCAGAAAGACTTGACGGATCGGGCCTTTGAACGTCGCATTGACGAGGTGAAGAATGCCAAACTCTTGCTAGAAAAACAGCTTTCGGAAACCGTGGTTAAGATCAATGAAATGGATGAGAGTATCCGATCCGTTGAGAGAGCCATTGCTGCTAAACAAGGCCCATTGGCCACCTGTCAGCAAAAGATCCAACAGAGGAAGCAGCGGCCGAATATTGAACACGTTTCCGATGCGGTCGAAGCTCAACTTCATACCGAAGCAGCTCATCTCATCGACACCATCAACAAATTGGAAGAATGTTTGGCTAGAAACAAAAGCTCTTATGCTGCCTTGATCAAGACCAAATTGGAGCTTGAGGCCCAAATTGATGTCAAAGCTAATAGTGTGTTCATTGACGAGGTCAAGTGCATGACTATTCGTCGCGGAATGAATATGCAAGCTTATTGAAATAATTACTAAACATGAAAAAAACACTTTGATACACTTTTCCGTTTTTAAAAAAAAGTTACCCATTTTTCATCGAGCTCACTTAGGAAATATTAATAATAATTCATTTGATTTCCATACTAAATATAATTTCTTTTTAAAAATGAATAAACGTTCGCTGCCTCTCCTTTGTATTTTCTTCTTCGATTCTAAGATTCCAACTTCTTTTTGAACTTGGTCAGAAGGTTGTGAACGATTTTTTCCTCGATCTCATGGCCTTTGGATAATTCTTCGACAGACATCAAAATCAGGTCTTCACTACTGGCCTCTACTAAAATAACTCTTTCCTTTCGGCTCTCTAAAAGGTTGGCCACTACTATTCGATGCTTGTATGTCTGCAAGGCTTTACGAGCCTTTGATAACAGAATTGACTCGTCGGTTTCCAACTTGAAACTGACTACAAATGCTTGCGGCACCCAATCCATGACCAGAGGTGCTAACATTTTAGGCACCATTTTCAGCTGGACAGTAGGGGCTCCCTCAGAAGACTGCAACTTGTGTTCGGCCATATCTTGTCGCGGTATGTAAAAATCTGAAACTGCAGCTGCAAGATACAATAGTGCTCGGGCTCCCAATGGCTTCAACGTTTGGCAAACGATCTTCAAGTACCATAAGTAGTCAGTCAATGTGGTGAAGCCCACTTCAAGCAATCGATTGTTCATTTTGACCTTTTGGTAGTCTTGCCAAGTGGTCATCACCTTGGAGACATGTTCCGACTTGACTTGTAATTGAGACAAATCTTGTGGATCCCTTTGCAGCATTTCAAGGAAATTGGTGTGAGCAAAGTGCCTAATGAAGGGTCGCAAGGTGGTGGAACGGTAGAGAAAAATCACAGCCATGTCTTCATCTTGTAAAAAGTATTCGGTTGAAGCGGAACCCCGCGTTCCCTGACTAAAGTTGTCGATGAAACGCACGGTGTTCTTTTCAAATGGAATAGTTGTGCCTCCAGAAGTGACCAAGACGATTGACCGTCTTTGGTGGTGGAGGCTGCAGAAGCTCTGAACTTGGGATTGGATCAGGTCAGCGTTGATAGGCGCCGGGTTTTCCTCATACCAATTCATTTCAATGCCTTTGGAATTTGTGATCAGGTGTTAGCAGCTGCTGCTGTAAAGAAAAAGATAAGGTATACCGTAGGTGTACCTATTGACATCTTGCGAAGCTCATGATCATTTATCCGATGTACATTTTTAAACAACTAGAACGTCCGGATGCTCTGAACGTACGTGTCGTTCCAACATCCTTGCGCTGGTCACTTGCACTAAGCACAAATTACACTCTTTAGGGTCCGGAGGAGGTTGAGCATTCCGCTGTATGTGTTCGGCAACATGATTGAGAACAACGTGGTCACCAATCTCTATCTGAGAGTCTGAATTGAAATCACAGTAAGGACAGTAGAAAGGAACTACGGGGGCGTGGGTATCTTCTTCCTCCTCGGCTTCTTGGTGTCTGGATCGATTCAAAATCCTTGGAATGTGACGAATCGTCTTTTGTGAATAAGTGCGTCGTGTTGATCCGGATGGTATGTCAAGGCTATCCTCTGATGCTTGATCATCAGTGATGCTCCCTTCGGTTAAGTTCTGAGCTGGAGGGCTAACTGATCGAGGTTTTAAGCTGGCATCATGAATTACTGCTCCCGAGCCTCCATGATTTTTCTGGATGTGAGTCTGCACTCTGAACGCTTTGGGGGCTCTAAAATTGCATTCAGAACAATAAAAAGGCTTGAAATCTTCATGGACAACCGAGAAATGAGATCGCATCTGATCCTTTCTAACCGTTGTGTAAGTACACTTAGGACACTCCAAGGTTGGTAATAAATGCTTTTCGTGAATCTGTTTGACATGTCGCTCCAAGACATGCTTATAGGCAAATGAGAAAGCACAATAGGGACAGATGAATGTTCTCGCATTGGGATCATCATGTACATCAATGAAGTCCACTTGGTTGTTTTGAGGTTTTATCAAAGTTTTATACATTTTGGGGTTTATCAAGGCCTTCACATTATTGTCTTTGCTAGGGTCAAAAACAGCATTCCCAAGAACTAAGGCAGACTTGGTATTGAGGGGATCCATTGAAGATTCGTCTTCTTTGACTTCCATAATGTCATTCCAGCTGATCTGATTTTAATATTTAAAGTTTCAGAATTTTTTACGAATTTCTTTCTTTATTCTTGTTTTGTTTTTCAGTTTCCAGAGTTATCGACGTTGATTTTTGTCCAACAGCTGACTGTGACGTCACCTCGGGGAAAAGCCAAGTTTCTACTTTCTCAGTAAAATATTCTCAGCTTTTCTTCGCGCCAAATCTTTTGTTCCTCTTCGTAGTGGTTCGTGGTGCTTCGTAGTTCGTACTTCGCTCGCGCCATCCGGAAAAGAATTTTGAAGAACATTTCGAAAATTGACTTTGAAGGTGAATTGTTTTGATAAATCATGGGTTGGAATGTATTATTCCAGAGCCCTGGTTATGCCTTGGTTACCAACAAGATTCTGAAGCTCCTTGATTACGATTCAATTATGGTTTGCCGTGAGGTTTCGCCAATCTGGAAGGAATGCATAGACATGCAAAGGTTTTGAGCGTGTGGATCATTTTTTGCCATTGATGGACAAATACTTTAAAAAAATGGACACGCCAAATGAATGGAAGACAATTATTCCTTTCATCAAGACTAAAATGAGTGTGTTTGACCTGGATAAACTGATTTCCGGTGTTCAACTTTACATTGGTTTAGGATATGATGCAACTGGTCATTGGCTGTGTCTAAAGGACACAGGTCATTGGAAAAATGACTGTGAATATGAATGTGAACGAGATCAAGTTCGGGAATGGTGTCCACTGCATTGGGCTGTTCATTGTAAAAACTTTGAGTTTGTCGAAATTATGATCCGCACTTCATTCGATTTCAATACCTTGAGATTCACTTTTGAGAAGAACCCTAAAGAAAAAGCAAGGCCAGCTTGTGACAAGTGTGAGGAAACAGAAGGAAAGGCTGAAAGACACAATCGTTATTGTTATTGTGAATACTTTGATGACTGTGATTCGGATTACGACTTCTGTTATGAGTGCGTCGGTGGTAATAATGTTCTTCACAAAGCTGCAAGAAATGGAGACATGAAAATGATCAAGCTCATTTTTAAATATGCTGAGGACAAGAAAATTGACATCAATGCAAAGAATGACTGTCAGCAGTCAGCTATTGTCACTGCCAAAGACGATCCTGAAGTTGTAAAACTCCTGATGAAGCACTGCAAGTACCCTAAGTCAGATGTGGGACTGCTTGGAATGGAAACTTTGACTTCTATGGCTAAATCCTTCGTTACTGAAAAACACGAACCACCCAAAAAGAAAAAGAAAAATTGTATTTGACTTCCTTAATACGTTTCTTGGTCTTGAGTCATTGCTAAAGAAGTCGAAGAATTTTTTTCGTAAGGCTTGTTTTTTAGCGATTTTACTTAATAAAAATTACCCGAATGAAAAACCGCCACTTTTTTCGATTCTGCCCGCCATCCTAAAATTTTGCCCGCCTGGAATATTGAAAAACCGCCATTTGGCGGGTAACACGCCAAATCTGGTCACACTGATCGACGAGCAACGACGACGTAAATTTCCTTCCTGCAAAAATGCCAAAACGGTTAAAAAATACGACCGCAACACGGATAGATCATAGAAATAGCTGAGCTCGCTGAGGTGACCTACATATTAGCATATTAGATATAATTATGTAATTACTAATTAGTTAACTATATTTTAGCATTAGTAGGCGGCAATTGTTTTTTTAGACTTCTGAGAATCTTTAAAATTCTCCGGTTGGGAATTTTGATAGGGCCACCCCTGTGATGTCGAAAATTTCCGGAAAGTCCGGGAGGTGCACCATTCGAACGATTAGGACGTTGGTTTTCATCGGCAAATGTCTCAAATGCAACATTTGAATCCACCTGTTGTTGGCGTCTAGGATTCTCGTCGCCCTCAAAGTAATTTGGAAAGCCATCAGTTCCAAAAGACCTTGGACCTTGGGTTTGGCCATCGGGCTCTACCACTCTCTGATTGCTTTGATAAAAACCCGAAAAGTCATTGAAGAATGATTTGGTACCACTTTCTCCTCTTCCATCCCCATGATTGTCAAGAGGTTCTCCTCGGCCTTGTGGATTAGTAGGTTTAAAGTCATGATCAAAGAAAAAGTCAGGGTCGTTCCACTTCAAGGGGTTAGAGGAGTGCAGGTTTCGGTAATCTAATGGTGGACCGCGGCTTCTAGGTGGGCCTGAAGGACCAGATGGACCTGACCCTGACGGGCCAGAAAGATTGTAGGTGTCAGAATCGCTGGGAGGTCTTGGAGGACCTGAGGGATCAAATGAATTCAGATTACTAGAAGATCTTGGTGGTCCAGAAGGCCCTTGAGGTCCAGAAGGTCCTGGAGGTCCAGAAGGTCCTGGAGGTCCAGAAGGTTCTGGAGGTCCAGAAGGTCCAGGAGTTTCAGATGGTCCCGTAGATCCGAAAGCTTCGGGCGTTTCTGGTGGTCCTAGATTTCCAAAATTATTCAGTCCTTTTGGAAATGAGCCATCTTCAAATGGATCGTTGAAAGGATCATTAACGCTAGGTGGTCTGTTAAGACTAGAAGGCTCAAATAGAGTGGGATAACCAGAAGATCTGGGTGGTCCACTTTGATTTGGTGGGATAGTATTTTCAAGGTTGTCCGGTCCAGTGCCTGCTGTAGGTCCAAAGTCTGAAGGTGTTGGAGGTAATTCATTGGAATTGAAGTATGTGTCATAACCTTCATCTTCATTGGTTGATCCTGGAGGCCCTTGAAAATCTAAGGTGACTTGTGGACCTGCCGCCTCTTTCAATGCTTCATAATCACCGCCAGGAACATAATCACTCAAAGGACCAAAATGTTCAAGCTCATGCTCTGGTTTTAATTTTCCTGGTGCATTGACACTTGATCCCGGAGGAGGTTCACCAAAGTTAGGGAATCCCTGAGGTGAGAATCCAGTTCCCTCTGAATTGTGAAATGGGGCAGGCTTATGCCTTTGCGGCGGACTATTGTAGGGTCCGCCATGAAATTTCGGTGGTCTATTGAACGGTGATGGTGGTCCGTTCGGTTCAAACTCTAGAGATGATCCATCAAAGTCGGCTGGTGGTTTGTGTCGTTGAGGAGTTCCGTCGTTGATGTCAAAGCCGGGAGGTCTGTAAAGGCCAAAAGGCCTTTTGCTTTTTGGACTTCTAAAGGTACCAGATTGCGGATGCGGGGTTCTTTGGAAATTTCCTTCGTTTGGATAAAAATTGTTGTATGAATCTGGTTGATTTTGGTGATGAAAGTTTGGAACGTAGCCTTTTGGATAGTAAACTGGCGAAGGTTTGTTTTGGGCACTATTGTCGCCTCCTCGACCATAAGCATCTTGAACATGTTGTGTGAAATGTCTGGCTTGAGGAGTACCTATTGCATTAGCTGTAAATCCAGCTTGTGGAGCTGGAGGGGGTAAAACATTTGCCTGAAAACGAATCTTTGTATAAAAAGACGGGATTGGTCTTCCTTTTTAAAACAATCTTACATAAGGTTGATCCGGACCAATGGATTGCTGATAGGTTGGACTGGATTGGATTGGAGTCAAGATACCCACGGTTGGATAACTATAATCTGGTCTCCCAAATTTTCTAGTATCGTTAGAAATTTCTCCTTGTCCTTCAATCGCATCACCTATTCCAGGCATCATCTTAGGAAACTGCATTGGGATTTGACCATTGATCCAATCGCCAAAGCTGGTGTGAAAAGTGATGGACTTCACTGTGGTCACTGTAGTAGTAGTTGTTGATGGTGTCGAATTGGGTTGGCTAAAGATGATACTTTGGAGTGGTGACGGCTTTAAAACGATGCCAGGCCTTCCCAGATATGCTCCATATGCTGGCATGCGGACAGTTGCCAACAAAGATATGAAGATAATCATTTGATACATCGTGCGGACTTCAAATTGACATGGTGTCCAAAAGCCAACTGAACTTGAGATGATGAAAGTTCAGTTACTTTTCAAAGGTCAACTTGGACTCATCATGATGAGTGTGTTAGATTTCTATTTGTTTCAACTGATTCATTCTAGCATGAACGAGTTCATTTCTTTTGGCTGGAAATGCAAAAAAAAAAAAAAATATTTTATTTCAAAATGTATTTTAAGCACAAGTTATAATCATCTATTCCATCTCCATAATTCTCCAAAAGCCGTTTTGACGTTAATTGGAAGATGACCACCCTAAAGGAAGACTTTGACCGCATGTTGGACAAACTCCCATTATTGGTCTGCAAATAAAGGACGTAAAAGTAGTCAAGAAAAGTTGCGACAGGAGGATATTGTTGGTCATAAATAGAGCCAAGAATTTGTTTTGGAAAAAGTAATTTACATTTTCTTTTCTTCTTGGCTCTACTTGTATGTTTCTGTGTGAATATGAATTCTAATGGTAAATTGCATAGGTTGTTCCTGTTGAAATTGTAATATCATGCATGTCTCTTTTTAAAAATGTAGTGTGCTGATAGGTTAGATGATGTTTTACCCGTTTTTAAAAAGTGTTCCCCTAATTTACTACTCGCCTCTTCGGAATCAATGCCTCCTTCTCAACTCGTCTCGCTTGTTCCTTTCTAAACTGTCCTCCAAAGTACAATTTGCACTCTTGAATAAGCACAAAATATTTATTCCCCCAACTGTGATATTTTGTTCAATTTTTTAAGGGAAAATGGCGTAAGTCATGCTCTTTCTTACCCAAATATCCTCGCTTTTTTTTTAAAAGAAATCAGGATGAGTAAAGCACAAAAAAATGATTTTATAGAAACTATGAGAAATGAGAATGCGAAGTAGGATAAACTTACTGTTATCGGGAGTAGACATAGTAGAATCAAGCTTTTTGATGATGTTATCGAAAGAATCGGCTCCTTTGTAGTCTGGAGCTCCTTGTTCCCATCTGCTTCTCTCCTGACTGGAGGTTGCAACCATGGGAGGACCACTTTCTTCTGGCTTGAAGCCACTTGCAGTGCCAACGGAAAGTGCAGCAGACACATCTTTATTCATGTCCCTTGATGCTGGTTCTACCTGAAATGTGAAAAAATAGAGGCTTGATAAAGCCTGATCATAGTCTAGGTTCTCACCACTTGAGATAAAGCTGGTTTTACATTGGCGTGGAAAATGTGCCACCAATGCTGAAGAAATTGGTATGTATGTTCTTCGTATAATTGAGGTTGAGGCTGTCCGTTGACATCAAATTTAACGTGCCAGGGTTTGGAAGATCCAATGAAATGGACAATCTTAACGTTGTGGCCAAAACTAAAACATTTTAAATGTAATATTTTAAGAGCTTCTATATAAAATAGGTCTGGTATAGCAAGCTCGCGCTTTTAGACTGGAAGACTTTTCAGTCTTGTTTTGTCTTTAAAAAGTTGCGAATTATTTTTCGATTTTCAAGCTGTCAAGCATCTTACTATTTGAAGGCTGGAAGATAGGTGTAGGTAGCTGTAGCACACATGTTGTACAAAAACGGCAAATGTTTTGTAATGTCTTGAGTTGACCAGGAACTAAAAAATGTATTCAATAGGCCTTGGTCTCCTCCGTCAAATGATCCATGAGTTGCTGCATGTTGCATAATTCTATTAAAGGTCTCTTTGTTGGGACTGAAGACAAAGACTCCAGAATTGAAGCAATCGGGCCATCCAGCATCCGGAGCTGCCGAAAATTCGGATCGATCAAATAGTTCATCACTATTCTGGACCACCTTTAAAATGTAAAGATTTACATAGGTTAAAAACAACATCTGATAATTGACTACCATTGTGTCAGCGTCCAAGAACACGCATTTGGAGTACTGGACAAGGCACCAGCAATGCAACTTTGTGAAGGTCACGCCAAGCTCTGGTCTTTCCAATAGAGCCAAATTGACTTGATCTTTACTGTCAAGCAAAGTCACATCCACCACTTGGTCAAAGGTCTGGTTCAGCTGTGATTTCATAGGATCGCTCAAGCCCTCTGGAGTGACCATGATAACAATCTTGCGAGTAGTACCAGAGTTTCTCAATGATCCAGCCAAAACTAAGGCTCCGAGAGCATAGGAGTCATTGGTAGCTAATGTGACCCAAGCTTGGGAAGAAGCTTCTCCGCCTAAGAAGTAAGTAAAAATAAGATTGAGACACGAAAGTTAAAATCTGAATGAAAATAACAAATGACAGAACATTAAAAAAGAGAGAGAGAGAGGGGTAAAAATAAGACACAAATGTTACTATCGAATAAAACAGCGCAAACTTACTCATTTTATTCAAAGTTATAATGGTCAGCCACAAAAATGCTGAACATGTGTGGTCACACTGAAGAATGTAAAGTTTTTTGCGGCTATACGTATGTGACTGAAGGTGACCTTGCAGGCTCTGCCTATGCTTGGAAAACTGGTTTTCTGTTTGTGTTTTACATAGAATAGCAGAACAATAATCTGACAAACTTACTTTGACTGGGCTCCACTGACATTTTGCAGAAACTAAGGTCCAACACGTGCTTTATGATTTAAAACAGTTGTGTACACGTCCAAAAATGACTTCTCTGACGCAGACAGCATCAGCACTGAGATGAAGTGAGAGTAGAAAGCAGAGCAAGGCCGGCTGCAGACCAAGTTGCGAAACTCGAAACTGGCAACAGCTAGTGAGCAACAGCGACGACAAAACCGAAAGTACTGCACAAGATGATCATGATCATAAGACATGTTGTTGTTGACCTTTTCAAAGACGTTTTCCACAGTACTTTTAATATTTTACGCAATTATTCTCGTGAAATTGAAGTGTGATACAGCAAGAGCGCTAAACCGACTTTTTCTCACTAAATATTTTCTGCAATTTTTTTTCGTGAAATTGTAGTGTGATACAGCAAAAGAAATTAGAAAGCATAATATTTTGGAATAAAGGAAAGATTCAAACTTGACTGAATATTTAGCTTTTATTTTAAAAACCTTGCAGGCGTTACACGTGAAGGGTATGAAAAAATGATGTTTTTTTCCTTTACTTGAAGATCTTTCCCTGGTTAAAGGCACGACCTCCTTGATCCTTGCCAACCCAGCACAAGTACTGGTTAACCATTTCCTTGGTCTCTGGAGCATCAGCGTCAAGTTTCTTCCATTCGTATGAGGAGTAATCAATTTTCCAGTCATCACTAAGTTCGAAGGCTAAGTCATGACCTTTCCATACCCAAATTCCGGAAATGGTAGAATTGTTATTTTCACCGAAGAGAGCCATTGAAGCGAAAGCGTTTTTGCGGAGCTTTTCCAATCGTTGAAACATTCCACCCATCAAGTTACAAGACATGAAGACCATGGTCAATTCGTCGTTGTACTTGTAGTCACACCTCCAGATAGAAAAGTTCTCCTTATCAAACTTCTCCCAGAAATAGGGGACAGACTTGTCTTCGTCATTGTTGGAGTAGAAGCGCTTGAAATCGTCCATATCCCAAGATCCTTTGGGCATTGCTGCAAAAGGATCTTTCTCTTTAGGTTTCTCCAGTGGAGCGTCTTCTTGAGCAGCAGGCTTTTCTTCCTTCTTCTTCTCCGCTTTAGGCTTGTCTTCCTTGGGTTTGTCTTGCTTCTTTTTGTTGTCTTTTTTGTTAGAAGAATCACCTCCTTTAGACACCTCGGCGTACTTTTTGGGATCGAATTGAGCCATTTTATCGGCCATTTTAATGACGCCCAATACTTTCTTTGCTTGAGGTTGATTGACAACGGTGCTGAACCAACGATTGACATTCCCGAATGGCTTCCTGTAAGGATTTCGTAAGTTTTAAAAGATATTTCATCATCTACCATTGCTTGTCTTACCTAAATCCAGCATCAAGGACGTTTTGGTACAGGCTGATCATAGTACAAGCGACCGAGATATCAGCAACGGTTAAACGCTCGCCAACGAGGAAGGTGTGGTGTAACAAATGGTCGTTCAAAGCAGTCATTGCCTTAGTGATGTCCTCCTTAGCCCTTTCCGTGTTTTGTTTGTTGAATTGCATTATACCCAGGGTGGGGAAGACCCAAGTGCAGGCCGCGGGTAAAATGTCAGAGTCGGCGAAGTTTAGCCACTGGAGGACCTGAGCTTGAGCTACGGGATCCTTGCCACCTCGAAGCTGATCGTTGGCCACATAGTAAGCAATAGCATTGCTTTCGAAGAGACACATGCCATTGTCGCTTTCAAAAGCAGGAACCTATTCGGTAAACAGATGCTAAGTGAACAGATAATTGCAAGGTTAATGAGTAGTTCAATTACCTTGCCAGTGGGAAATTTGGCTAAGAACTCTTTAGAGGTGTTGGTCTCACCAAAAACGAAGTTGGAGGCCAACTTCACTTTGGCACCGGAGTACTCGGCGGCAATGAGTACCTTTTGAGCACGGAAGTTGTCAGGGTAGCTGTACAATGTCTGCAATAAACAGTTTAATAAAACATGTGAACTGAACAGCATTAGTAATGATTGCACTTACTCCTCCAACCATCTTGATCTTCTAGGTGAATAAATTTCGGGAAAATATGAATTTGCCGAAATTTTTCAACGTGTGCTTGACGTGCAGGATCCACGTGAAAGGATCGGAGCTAGTGTCGACTTATAAAATCAATGTTTTCATTTCTACATAATATTGATAATTTTCTTCTGAAGTAACTTATAAAGTATTTCGCACTTTTAAACCTTTAAATTCTTTTCTCTTTCTGGCCAAAAAAAGTGGCTATAAAATTTATAAAGAAAATATAGAGAAGAGTTTTTCAAATTACTTTGCCTTAATTTTGTAGTATCGTTATATTTCAAGCTACTACTTTTAAAGCCGAAAATTTTGGCCAACTTTCAAAAGCTCAACCGGAAGCCGTGCCTGTAAATTACGCAATTTCTCTATTTATGTCTGTCACACAACCTTTCAATATTTTTGTTTACTTTTCAAATGTCATTTTGAATTTTGAAAAGTCAGTCATGAAGCTTTTCCTACCATTTCGTTTTTTACCAAACGTCAGCAGTCTACTATCCAAAAAATATAGCCCGTGTCAGGATGTGTCATCTATCAGACGCAGTTCTCATGACTCTCGTGACAGGTACAAGTTGATTCCGTCACTGATGAACTTTCCAGTGCCTTTTCGTCCCCGATTCAGCCACACGATTAGGAATTTCATCTTTTGCCACTTCATTATCAAACCCTATTATGATCCAGAATTCAACCAAGCGGATTTCTTAGATGGCGCCAAGTCAGCCGTGGACTTTGTTTCGCAATGTTTGTCAGAGGGAGATTTGAATACACTCGAAGAGTCGGATGTGATAAGTGATGAATGCTTGAATGAGCTGAACCTGAACTTGTCCTTGTTCTCTCATCATCAAAGCCAAAGACTATTAGTCAACAGAAAGGATATTTTCTACAATTTCATATATCAGATTGGTGTGATCCTTGACGATCATGATGTTAAAAAGCGACATGTGGAGGTCACATACGTGGCCCACGCCATTCCAAATTTAAAGGATCTAATGGATGAGGAGTCCTTATCATTTCAGGATGTGCATCGTATTAATATTGAGCATGAGACGGGGCCTATTGTCTTGGCCTGTCGATTTATACGAGACTACTCAAAAGGCGTTGAGGATTCTTGGACAATCAATGCATTGAATTATTTGTGTATCAAAGATAAAGCACATTACAATTAATTTTCAAAAAAGGCATGCTCTAGCGCTGCTTGAGCAGAGCATCTTTCATGCGATGATAAAGACAACATTTTTTTCAACAAGTCGGCCGCCAAATCGGTAGACAAGCACTGTGTGGATGCCATCTCAGGACTCTTGACATCTCGCCTCTCGCCAAGTCTTTGGCAAAGTACCTGAAGATCCACAGGTTCCACTTGCTCACTGCAAATAAATCTTTTTCCATACTGATCTGCAGCTTCTTGTACAGCTCTAGTTCCGAACATTGCAACGAGTTCTGCCAAAGCAGTGTGGTCATCAGGGGCCCGAAAAAAGGGATAGGTTCTTGATAATATGCTCAACAGGATCACCCCAGTAGCCCATATGTCAACCGCAGTAGTTTGGTGCTCAAATTTGAGCAACACCTCCGGAGGCCTGAACCCGGGTGTACCTGCTCTGGCAGCTCTCTGAGCACGTTTGCTAAGGCACCTTGTGCAAACTCTAGGCCTCCCGAAACACTGACATGCGGTTTTGCGCAATGGTGGTGTCGCAAATCGAGCCTAGCAAGTCAAAGTTGAAAACAGAAGATGAAAATAATATCTAAGATATCTGCATAAATCCTTTCTTACCGGTAGAGTTAATGGGGAGTCTCTAAGTGGATGATGGCCCATGATAAGACTGCTTGCATGAAGATTAGCCGAACTCAAAGAAAAATGAAATTGGCCAGGCAGCAAGAGTGCCGCCGAATGCCTGGACGTTAAGCTAGCTTGCAGTCTAGGTGTTCCATCAGAAGGTATTCCAGAGGCAGGATCAAGCATAGTAAAGCTTCCTTGTCTCTTCAGTTTGTTGGTCTTGTCTGCCGACATTATAGCCGAGCCAGAAATGGTCAGTTTAGAAAAGCCCGGCGGCTTGGATGAAGACGGATGCTTCCTGGGACTGCGACGTACTTCGGGTGTGCCCAACAAAGTTGCCATGTTCTTAATGGGCGTCTTGGGTTCTTGGACACACACTTGTGTTTCTTGCTCTGTTTCACCGGGAAGATCAATTTCGTCTGACAGCTGTGGTCTCTTTTGTCGAGCACTAGAACGGGTCCGTTTTCTTGCACTGAGTATGGCTCCTCTGCGATCGTAAAAATCATTTGTCTCATCCTCTGTCATTGATAATTCGTTAGTTTTCTTCTTGGGTGTTGTATTCTTTGAATTGGGACTCATATTCTGAATGTTCAAGTCATCCGCCGTTTTATCACTTAAAACTTTTCGACTAGCTCCACGTTCTCCGGATGGATGATTGAGCTTCCTTTTCTTGCTACTCTGGCATGGCGGAGATTCCATTGAATTGGCCAGGTCTGAAGAAGTTAGTTTTCGCTTACACGAAGGTCTTGAGGAGGGTTCCTTGACTATAGCAGATCCTTCCTTCACTTGACCACCGTCTGTTTTTTGAGCCAAGCCAAAGTCCACCAGTCGAAAAATCTTTCGTTTACGGTCATACAAGAAATTGGCGGGTTTGATGTCTCGATGAATAATGCCAAGCTGATGAATATGCGCCACCGCCATCAAAAGGTTCTTCATGTAGAGTCTGGCTTCCACATGGTCTAGCGTCTTGATGACTTCGGAAAATTTGCTGCATTCTATGTATGGCATGGCAAATATGACGTTGCCTAAAAGTCTGTGAACAAAAAGTAATTGAAGAACATTTTCTTTCCCTTCGGCAGATTTTAGACATTCAACCTCCATGAGGATGCGATCTGGACTTGCTGTTGGTACTAAATGCTTTATTGCTAATTTTCGGTCCTCTCCATCTTTAACAAGGTACACTTTGGAGAAAGTACCTTCGCCAATTTTAGCCACTACTTTTAAACTGCTACAGAATGGACTTGACAAATTCTCCAACAGTCGTTCCAGTCTTTGACAATCTTGAGAGAAGGAAGGGGCTTCATCTTTTCGTGGTGATGACTTTGAGGGATAGCGTCTACGATGATGACTTCGTGACATTGCTATTTATCTGTTGCAATTTCACATTTTTTTTCTACTCATGAGTAAGGAGACATTTTCACAAATTTTTTAAACGACTGTTCCGCGCTAATTTCAATTCAAAGCGCAAAGTTTGAGTGTTGGCAAAAACACGCAACCCATCTTTATTATTGGTTTGGATAAATTTTTCTAAAGGCAAAAATCCGGATTGTTCTAAATTCGAATCTATTTTGACCTGTCAGTGTCAACTTCTCTTTTACTTGAAAACAAAAATCCTCCCACAGATAGAAAATGAACTAATCTTTCTTCTCTACCTCCCAAGCCATGGCAACTCCTGGTGGCAAACGTCTCGTGAATTCGAAAAGTGGGTTGAAAATTTTGTGTCAACATGACAAAGATGCTTCGCCTTGGGAACTGGCAGAACCTCAGTGGATTCTTGATACTGAAGTATTTTTTTTTTGTCAAAAAGGAAAATAAAATAACCTTGATGATAATAATTGAATTTTTTTATTTCTACTAGGTAGAACAATGTACCAATTGTCCAGTCAAGTTTTCTTTCATCAATCGACGTGTAAGTATTTCACATCTCTTAGGTGTCAGCATAGTCGCCAATAGTAATAAAATATCTCTTTAAAGCATCACTGTCGTCGGTGTGGCAATATTTTCTGCTCCAAATGCTGTTCATCCAAGGTTCTACTGCACCGAATGGCGTTTGTAGATCCAGTGCGACACTGTCACACCTGCGCAAATCTAACCAAGGAAGAACTGGGATTTTTCACAGAGGAGATCAAAGTGCTCATTGGTGGGGCACCATTCCATGTCGTTGGTTCCGCACCTACCCCAACCACCCCAGAATCTCTTACAGCTTCTGCTACAGAAGAATTCAGTCTGACCAATGAGGTTCCCCAACTATTTTATTGCTCTATTACAAGTGATCACCGGAATTTAGTTTTTAAGCAACATGACCTGGAGGAAGATGGTGGAGGTATGGAGGAAAAGCCAGCAGCACCTGATCCCATTGAAATTGCCAAAATTTTTGAATATCATACCGTCCAAGATGAGAAAAAGCAACAAATCCACACGGTGAACATACGAGTGAAAATGAATGCTTTTGAAGAATCCCTCATCAAATTAGAGTCTCCGGCTGAACCAAGTCGAAAACCATCTGTTTCGTGGTTAACTGCTCTCTGTAAAGGCTTGGAAATGATAATTCCACCTAAAGATTCGTAAATATTTTATACTGAAACAGTTCATATAAGGACATTACCCCCAAGTCCAAATTCACGAAGAAGAAAAAAAGTTCTTCAGTCCCTGCATATTTTTTTTTTTATCAAAGACACAAATAAATATACTTATTATTACTTTTACAATAACTTTCGTTATAAATGCAAAAAATCCAAGCACCATGCATACTTCTTGTTGAAAGAGAAGAGTAGTAATCTTAGGACATATTGGACTGGGCTAATTCTCGGTAGTTCGACATGAGGCGAATGGGCATTGGCATAGAGGTGGCCGTCACAGAAGCTGCCAGCCCTTTGGGTAAGTTATCAACCACTTCCCAACGTCGCTTTGAAAAGCAAAACCGTTCTACCGAGCTCAATTGTTCCAATTCGGCTGTCGCGCCTCCTGCTACATAGAGGTCTTTTCCATCAAAAAAGCAAGCACAACTCTTTCTGAAAATGTAATTTGAATGTACTATTTAGAAGAAGTTCCGCCGGATGATGCGCGAGATGACAAACCTGGCAATGTTCAATGATGGAAAATCATGTGACCATTGTTGTGTTTTCAAGTCATAAACGAAGACAGTGTCTTTGGTCTCAAAAGTGAGTGGGTCCATTCCACCGATGAGGTACACTCTTGACTCCCCCATGAGCACCAATCCGAAATCCAGAATCATGGCCGGCAAATCAGTCAAATGGTCATAAGAGTCTTGAGCGATATCGTAGACTTCGCAACTGACAACTACACGTCTTCGACTGCAAAGTCCACCAAAGAGGTAAATTTTTCCTTGAGCGTGACAAGCTTGACCTCCAGATCTGCAATGGTTCATGGATCCCAGGATATGCCACTTTTGTGATATGGTGTCAAATTTGACGGCTGTGTCAAAGTATCGGACTTCCTTGTGACGGTCCATGTATCCACCAAAGATGAACACATCCGCATCCACTCCGCAGGCTAGAGGTCGAATACGTTCATCTTGGTAGGTGGAGAGACATTTCCAAGCATCATTCTTCAGCCCAAAAGACCACATTTGCTCATTACCAACCCCACCCAGGAAGTACAAAGAGTGGTTGGCGGAGACCACGGTTGAGCCGGAACTTTTATCTCTTAGCTTCCCCGGTTTACTGCTTAACTTTTTCCAAGACTCACTGTTGGGACATCTGTAAGCTATGATGGCAGAGTTGTTGCCAGTACTACAAACAATGCCCAATTTGGGCCATCGCTTTAGTGATGATGCTGATGAAGCTGATTCCCAGTACTTGATCTTCTCACGGAGGGGTAAAGCTTCATAAAAAACGGATTTGGCTAATGCTCGTTGCACCCACGGATGATCTTCTAGACCGTCGACGGCCAAGAATTCAGGCATGAGAATTTCAGCTATCACATCGGCAAGAAGCTCTTCCAGGTAGTCGGATCTCTCATCCAGATCAAATAGCACCCATCCACAAGCTGTATGAAAAGCCACTTCGTTGTACTCGATTGATTGAAGAGTACTTTTTAAGTCTGTCAGACTCATCTGGAGTAAGTCAATTACAGAGTGGATGGGGTTTGCGGTGCTGAAGCCGTTTGCCGCAAAGTTGACAGACCTGATTTTAGACAAAATGAAAGCTTCAGTCGTCTCAGCCAAATATCCAGACCCATAATTCAAAGCCAAAAGGAAGACACTAAATGCATTTGACAAATTCAAGTTGGCTAACATAAAGTCTGCACTGGCCTTTTCACTCCAAGGACATTGCAAAAAGGCAGAAGCTTGCAAAATGTTTTGAGCATTTTCTTCATCAATGCTGATATGACTACCATGTTCCAGACCTTCAAATATCGTTTTCATAGACTCGTAATCTATGCAACCACCTTTCAGCTCTAGTACCCGATGCTGTTGTTGCTGTTGCTGCACCTCCCTTCCAGCAGGTGAAAAGGCTAAAAAGGCCGAAAAGTACTTTGAATGTTGCACTAAAAGTTTTTTTGAACACCTCAATTCTTTGCCCTCGATCAAGATCACAATCGTTGTGTCTTCATCATCCTTGGGCAAGGGTGATGATGCAGGCGAGTCTTTCAAAGTCACTGTTTTCAGCTTGGCCAAGGCCAACTCCATGGCAGCATCAATAGGGATTGGACACTACGGAATAGATAAGGAAGAGACCAACACACATCACAATGGCAAGGACCGCAACTGACGTAGTCTTTCGTTGCTGCAATTGTAATTGTTTGAGTGCCTCCTCGTTGTTGTTTAGTAACTGCTTGATCGCCTCAAGCTCTGCTTCCATCTCAGTTCTCTCTTCATTGGTCATATCCTTGAAGGCCAACGCCTTCTCCAAGACCTCAACACGATAGTACTGCTCTTGCAAAGCCTTCTGCACGTTAGACACCTAAAAAAGGAGATATTTTCAGTCGGAATTCATCGCTCAAGGATGCTCAAGTTGCTTACTTGTGAGAGCACAGATTTCTGGTCTTTTGTTTTGGTCTGTGCCATGACCTTGCTGGAGAAAGGCTATGAAGATTGAAGAAGAACCAGAAAGAAAGACCAGAACAAGACAGAAAGTTAGCCTTTATTTTGATGATTGCAAAAGAAGTTCTCGAAAGGAGCCAAAAAGTTTCAATACGCGCCGTTTACAAATGTTAGGCCTCAAACTATTATTTTCAAACGTTTTCTCCGTTTTCTAAAGCTTTGCATTTTGTAAAAGTTCCCATTCTAAAATAAAGTCTTCCCAACCCCTTTCATTTTTCGTACATTTTTTAAACGAGATGAAAATTTCCCGATGTCTTTGTCTGTCTCTCTAAGCAGGACCGAAAATTTGTCAAATTGCGCCTCGTTAATCTTCCTGGCTTCCTTTTCCCGTTATTGGCGTTATCGTCAGTTCTGACTTCTGAAATATTTTGTCTATTTCGAATTTCTAGCTTTGGAATTCATGATGGCAACTAGAAAAACCAGAGCGAATTCTGAGATGGAAGCCTTGAGAGCCAAAATTAGAAAGGTTGAAGAAACGTTACTGGATAAAGACAAAGAATTGATCTCCAAAGAAAAGGAATTGCAACTGATCAAGAATTATCAAGCTGACCATGAGGGCCATGAAGTGGTGGACAATATTTTAGTGTTCATGAACAATCAAGGTTTGAAACACATTGCCAACAAAATACTTTCCTTTTTGGATCGCTTGTCATTTGCCAATTGTCGTCTGCTGTCAAGATCCTGGAGAAATTACATCGATGATGAAGTAACATTGCTCCACTTACAAATATCTCACTTCAAACAGTTTAAGCCCTACTTGTCTGAAGAAGGTGATTACTATTCACTTATGCTTGATATTTTGTATCTTGGTCCACTTTTTGAAACCATGGAGAAAAGTAAAGACAAGTCTGATTTGAAAGTGTTTGTTAACATGTGTAGGCAATTGGAGTCAAGGCGTTACAGAAATTTTGAAGAGAGTCCATTCGAGTACTTGATTGATCACCATCGGCATGAAGAATTGAGACTTCTCCTTGACAGTCCAGTAAAAATGACCTCAACAATTGTAAAGAGACAAAATTGGAGAATTGAAGGGTATGCAAGGAGGAATTCATTGAATGTTCCTTATCCTTACCATCCTTACAAGGAGGATACAGATTTACCATCTATCATTTTCAAATATGCTTGTTATTATGGCTGTGTCAAATGCGTGAAATTGTTTTTGGACCGATCAGAAGCAAAGAAAATTGATGTAAACTACAAGTCAAAGAATATTCTACCCCATTTCAGTCGCTTTGAAGATTACTTTTATGATCATTGTTTGACTCTATTAGATCCTATGAGATGCCCTAACTATTACCCACATAAGAACAATGAAGTTCATGAAAGCAACAATATTTTGATGCTTCTTCTATCAAGAGCCGAAGAAAAAGGGATTGATATCAATGGAACTGATCGGTTTGGCGAAACAATCAAACTAATTATGGAAAAATATGCAAGCTGGCATTCCAAATACGCGTCGGAAGATGTATTGAATGCCTTAGGAATTGATCAATCTAAGTATCCAAAGCCTGAATCTGAATCAGAATAAAAGAAACATACTTACATGGAGTGTTGTTTGTATTACAAGTCTTCCCAACACCTTTCATTTTCGCGAACTTTTTTTACACAGCATGAAAATTTCCTGATCTTGACTATTTTCCCGATTTTTAAGCGCGGTTTTCCATTTCCCTTTTAGCATTTTCTTATGGGTATGGTAAGGCAACATGTAGATTGCTGCATTATGTTGTGGTTGATTTTTGATTGACGTTGGTTGCACCGGTTGAACCCTACAATTTACTTAGGGATACATGCATGCTGAATTATTAAAATTCATTTTTAGCGTTCTCCTACGAGCCATATAAAAAAAGTCTTGTAAAAAAACGAGGCGACAAACATGAAAACAAGACTGAAAAGGCTTCCAGTCTAAAAGCGCGAGCTTACTAAGAACAAAATTATTGTGTCTACACTCTACTTTGATGCAAAGCCAAAGAGAAAATTCAAATTAATTTTGAATAATAAGAAATGTAAGATTCAAATTAATTTTGAATAAGAAGAACTAAGACATGGATTTTTTATATGTCCAACAATTCAAAAATAATTTGAAGCTGATGTGAAATTTCTAAGTCCAGAAATTCAAAAAGGATTTGAAAAGTAAGATTCAAAATTAATTTGAAAAGTAAGATTCAAAGTTAATTTGAAGGCGAATGACTGTCGATTAAAAAAATCCTAAGTCCAGAAATTCGAGAAATTCAAAACATTTTTGAATATGAAGATTCAAACTTTTTTTGATAACAAATGACTGTCCGAGAAAAAAAAATATATATAGATATATAGAAGCGCGATGCGATGCTCGCGCTTAAAAACCAGCAGCCTTCGAGGCTGCAGTTATTGTACTTCAATTTCAGAGACAAAATTGTGAGAGGAACTGAAAAGAAGAAGAATGTGAAACGGTAGTAATAACGGTTCACACACACGCAGAAACGGCATCTACCAGCATCAGCATTCTTAGTTCACCTGAATTCTACAAGGAAAAAATGGAGGCTTTTGAAGAGGCCACAAAATCAGGTGCAAAATCACTGATTGAATTCGGTGATGCATCACGAAGTAGTAAAGGTAATTTTTGTCCTAGTGGAACTACCTTTTCCACTTTTGGCTTTGCATCCTTCCTTCTTATCACGTTACAAACTGTCATCAATATTGTGACAGGTAAGTTTCTTAGGTAACAATGTTACTTATTTTTTAATGTTTTCTTACTTTTTTTAGTTTCAAATAACAACAACAACAATAACAACAACAAGTGAGTAAACGGAGTAAACCCATTTCAAACTCATTCATTTTATATTTCACTTAGGGAATAGGGTGGGCTCTAATTTGAAAAAGTTGTTGAAAGTCCACCATTACTTAGGGATACATGCATGCTGAATTATTAAAATTCATTTTTAGCGTTCTCCTGTCAGCCATATCAAAAAAGTCTTGTAAAAAACGAGGCGACAAACATGAAAAAAAAAAATCAATACACACAACTGTGCACTAAAAACACATAGGAAACTATTAAACTACTGTTTTGCTTCTGAAAAAGATCTGGAGTAGTACTTCCTAGGAACTTACTTACATTAAAGCAAAACACATTCAAAAAGTGAAGCCTCTCATGATTTTTGCTGCGAGTGTTAAGTGACAACAGTTGCAGTAATCTCTTGTTTGGAGGATGAAGATTAGCGACAGTTGGGTGCACTAACGAGATCTTTTTTCACAGTTGATACCATATTGATCCGCTTTTCAAAGCATTAAGGTCTCTCTTTCTAACTACTAAATAGAGGGGGTGTCCAGAAATATTCATAAGCCCAGGCAAATAA
Organism: Oithona nana; assembly: GCA_900157175.1. Classification (NCBI taxonomy): domain Eukaryota; kingdom Metazoa; phylum Arthropoda; class Copepoda; order Cyclopoida; family Oithonidae; genus Oithona; species Oithona nana. Next base: position 313,431 of record LT727963.1, read on the forward strand.
AAGAAAAGTATGGTTGGAGCGGTTGGGGGATTTTTGACAAGTTCAAATATGTGCCAATCACCTAACACAACTAACTTTCTTTTTCTAATGTTTCAGATTCGAGATATTACCGGTCTTCTGTCATGTCGAAAGCTCAGTGTTTTTGTAGCTGAAAAGCCAATCAAGTTTAATGGTCATTCAGGTAGTATGCATTAATTAAAGAACAACGGAAAGGAGAATTTTTTTATTGCTGCTATATTGGCCCAAAGAGAATTCGTTGCTTTTTTTATGAGATCTGTTTTTTAAGTCACCAGAGGGAACAGCAGCTTGCAAGGCAATAAGCTCTTATTTTACGACTAGAGTTGCTATAGTTGTTCTTTTCCGTCGCTTTCAACTTCTTGATCCTCCGTAGGTACTAAGTAGACGCCACATTTAAAAGACTCCCAAATGAATGTTCGGAAATGTATCAAGAGTGCAACAATGAAAATGAAAAGGATGGTGACCAGAGTAACGGCAAGGATGAGGAGAGTCAAGTCTTGACCAGGGGTATTGAGCAGCAGTGCTTGATCAGAGTTGAGGAGATCAATTTTGGCATTTGCCACATTAATCTCGTTACCAATGCCCACAAAAATCTCTTGAACAGTACTGCTTTGGCTGCTGGAGTTGATTTGCAGTTGGAGATGAATCTTGACATCAGCTCCGGATACTTGAACAAAAGTAACATCTTTGACCAAGGTGGATTCGTTGAGATAAGGTGATGTGTCCATGACATATTTGTCATTATTCAAAAGCTTGTAAATGACACACTGGTTGTTGCACTCTTCAACAGAACTGATTTTGACAAATTTGGGCTTGGGCCAGCTTTGTACTTGGATCTCGTAGATCCGCTCGCTTGATTCCAGTCTAGAGATTTGTTCAATCAGGGGGCTCATCTCAAACAGAAGCTTGAAAGATGATGAGCGAGTTGAACGATAAACTTGTCCGTCTCCTCCAATTCCAGCATAGCTGTGAATTTGACATTGTAGGCTGTGATTGAAGTGATTTCGGGTCAAGGTAAAATTAACAGTCTTGGCAACCTTGGTCTTGATTGGATTACCGTCCAAATACCACTGATAAGTTTGCCCCGGCGGAGGAGGACTTTTGTTGCCAGATGAACATTCATATCTGGCTGGATACGACATCTGAAGTTGGTCCAAAACAACCTCTTTTTCCTTGAAGAGGGGAATTATTCTGGGCACCTCATTTTCATCAATTACGTAGATTTGAGTTGTCCCACTCCTTTTGATGTTTCCATGTTTGATGAAATACAAATCGCAACTCCAATTGCCTGGATAGTTGGCAGGTCGCTCTAAAGTAATTCGACAGCTTTTCTGGTCAGTCTCAACTGTGGCACCCTCAATAGCCTCACAATCCTGCGAATCACACGAACAATCTTCCAGACCCGGACCAGTCCAACAGCAATACTGGTGGCTCCGCAACTGATTTAAGCATTCTAAAGTCACCGGAATCTGCCGATGCTGATCATCTTCTAAAATGACCACCGGCGGGGTGATGTCCAACTGGACAGCGGCCTCGGAGGCCGCGAGGCCGATAAGGACAAAAGAAGAAAAAGCCACTAAAAACAGGTTCATTTTTCTTTGCCAACAATCATAATCCTCTTTCAATGCTTCCTGCCATAAAACTGAAACGTGAAACCGTAGTGCGCTGTGCTGCCCCCGGTTGTTGCTCTTGCATGAACAACAGTCGCCGGGAGTTGGGATCGGAGAGACCGACGGACGGCGGACTTTGGAGGCAGGCGCAGGCACGCACGGAAGCTAAATCAATGAATATCAACACTGGTGCTGCTGAAAGCCGCGCTGATGCCGTCGTCATCGTCGTCGTCTGCTGGCTGTTAACGCATGATTGAACAGACATGAGCATTTAGTAGAATGACTAGAATCCTTTTCAAGCTTTCAACCCTCCCGTTGTTTGGCACCCTTCTCATATTTATAGTAACAGAGACATAAAGGAATCGACCGTTAGCAGCAACTCTGTTAGCCGCCAGACCCACGCTAAGTACATACGATATCCATGGCGGATTTTCTTTCAAAGTATAAAAAGAATAAATATGTATCTAATCCAAATGACTAATGACTCATTAGTAATGAGACATTTTGGGGAGTTTTAAACACTTCGTAGTTGCCAAATTTGATATTTCTCTTGAGTGAGCATGGTGAAAACATTATCCATCATTTACCCACCAGATAAAGCTTCTTGTCAGCCTTCTCCTCCTCCTCTTCCTCCCTATATACCATTTTAGCGACGACTACCAATGGTTGCCATTGATGCGTGAAAGAGACGAAGCAGCAGCGGCTTTTGTCCAAAAATTTGCTCAATAGAAAAATGGTAGCGGGCAACGGTTTCGTTTTTGCCTAGACCCCTACAACAATGATGATAGACGCTAAACGTTGGCCCGTATACAATTTTATACATTGCGCTGAAAATCCATTAATAATGCTCAATTAGGGATCGTTTTTTAGCGCCGCTTCTCAAATTCCATTTTACATTTCATGCCACATTTAAAATCTCAAGGGCTTTTGGAGAAAAATGCAAGTAGCAGCTGCCTGAATGTCCCATAAAATCTTTGTCGTTTTGAGCGTAATGGTTGAACATTTGAATTTGATAGTGACATGAACAACCATAAATCAAGCAGGACGCTTAGACTCTTCTTTTTTTGCCACTTTTCCTTCACAGTCTGTCGACCGTGGACAAATCAATTAGTGGCTGATGCCGAGAGCGGAAATGGCACTGGTGTATGTTTATACACCATAAATCCATAATGACCGCTGCCGCCGCCGCTGCTCAATATTTTTTCTTTCAGAATATGTACGTAGAATTTATGTCAAATCAATATTCATGTTTTGATGATCATAAAGAAATGATATTGATAGAGTCATCATCGATGATGATGATGATAAGTGAACAACGGATTTCCCATGTCCGTTCATGTTCAAGCTGGAGAGAAAGCCGAAGCAAATGACTACTGCAGTCACATAAATACAAAACCATAATAGATGTATTCAAGGGTGAGAGGTGAGGGTCGTAGAATCGATACTAATGAGTACCTTTGGCCAAATGTTGTATGCACAGAAAACTTTTCCACTTTTGTTTTTCGGGGAGCGGAGTGGAAAACAGATTTCACTCTGGAAATGATTTTTACCTTTGAGAAAAGAAACATTTATTCGGAGGATCATTCCAATTATTCTTTTGCAGTCGTATCTGCTGGATCTGGATCTGGGCTCTGCTGATTAGAACAGTAGCTCCAATATGTGAAAGTCAAATTGAAAAGGATGAAAATGGCCAGTGCTGTCAATTTTTTGGAGGTTTGATGATCATATGCCCGATGTGCAAAGGTGTATGTGTCCCGTTGGAAGGCGTAACTCAATGCTGAGGCAAATGTGGTTGTAGCAGTTAAGCCACTGAAAGTGAAATTAGTCAATTACCTCATTAAAGAAAGATTTAGAAGAAAAAAAAATCTTACCAAAGTACGAAAAAATTGATATGATTGGGATAACCACAGATAGGAAAACCCAAAGCTGCGGTAATTGTCAAAAATTGCATACCCTAAAAAAAGGGGAAAATATGTACTTTTTTTTTCGTAAGGTTATTTAGAAATTTACCGTGTTGATTTTACTAATAAATGTGGGATTCACTTGAGCCGTTGGCAGTCTGACATCAAAGTACTTCTTGACGGAAAACTGAAACAAGATAGCTTATTTGCAAGTAATTTGATGCAGGACGACAATTATTATTACTCACCGGTGGTTGGACACTCATGTAACGGATGTAAAGACCAGCATAGACCAGAAGGACATCTCTACTGACAATCATGGCAGTAAGTGAAGCAGGCATTAACGATGCCGAGGTGAGGCTCAAGTACAAGGTTGTGACTAATATCTTGTCAGCTAAGGGGTCCAGAAAAGATCCCAGCTTGGAGGCTTGTCCAGGTACTTTTCTCGCTATCCATCCATCAAGCTGATTAAGTTCAAATTTTACTCTACTTTAGCAAAAGATGATGACAAATGGCTGCTTACCAAATCACTAAAACCAGCCAGACAAAAGATCGCAAAGGATTTAACCAGTTCACCTTCAACTATGGAAAAGGCCAAGTAAGGAGATGCAAATATTCGACCCACGCATAAAAGGTTAGGCACTGTCAGGATTTTGTCTTGAGCTTTGACATCAGTAGTACTTGAGCAAGACCTCCTTTCTTCCGAAACTCTTGGATGCCAAAGAGAACACACTCTAGGTCGTGCTTGAGCCAATGACAGTGAGCTGACATTTTTGCAGGCCTGAAGTAAGTGTCTTGTAGTCCACATGACAGTCCTATCTTCCTCTCATTTCAGTAGTATCATCAAAAATGGACTTCTTTTTTCAAAATTATTTTTGTAAACAAAGTCGCTATGGAGTGGAAAACGGGCCGATAAAATAGGGGCCGAACCGGCAAGGGCACACTGCACTGTGCCGACTGCCGACGCGCTTGCGCAAGTTTTGAACTTCTGACGTCTGACAGTGTCTTTGCCTCGGCGTGCTCTGTTCAACTCCATCCAACCTAAACCTTGAGGAGATTGTGGAAGAGAAACTAGCATCAAATGCAGCTTGTCCTTCAGTACTCGTTTGACCAAGTGAAAGGGGCCACTGCTCAGTTTCCTTGTGGGAAAATTGACATTGTCCTACTATGACCACCAAGATCATGAATTCGGAAGTAAATAACAATGCAAATATGGAGCAGCAAGTTGAGGTGAGTGCGAAAATGAATAGATAAATTAATCAGTATTACTATCTAATTTGTGTCTTTTGGGTTGGTATAGGAGTTGAAGTTGAAACAGGCTTGGACTGCAGCAGAAGAACACAGTGATGAGCATGAGGAAGTACTTCCTTTATATGACACCAACCTCCTACGGGAACTGAAAAGTGTCAATGACATTACCTCAAAAAATGCCAATTTAATTGTCAGACCTTTGCAGTCAGACGACTTTAACAGAGGCTATCTGGAATTGCTCAAGCAGTTGACTTCTGTTGGTGACGTCACCCAAGCCGAATTCAAAGGTACACTTTGATGCTTTCTTTTTTGAAAAAAAGTACTTGAAATCCTATTTTCCAGAACGATTCCTATTGATGAAATCCTGCCAGGGGACCTACTACAACACAGTTATAGTAGACAAGGAAACTGATTGCATCATTGGAGCAGCTTCTCTCATCGTCGAAAGGAAATTCATTCATCATTGTGCCAACGTAACTTTGATTTGATGTAGTCAATATTTCGTTTCTATAGTTGATTTTTTATAGCGAGGAATTATCGAGGAAGTTATTGTCAGTGATGATTACCGTGGAAAATCCTTGGGCCGTTTGTAAGTCCAGTACATGATAGCTGAATATGTAGTAGTAATTTTTACTGGATTTCAGGATTGTTCAAAGTCTTGTAGATCTGGGTAAAGCCTTGAATTGCTACAAGATTACGCTCAATTGCACGGATCAAATGATTAGCTTTTACGAGAGGCTGGGTTTTGTTGCCGAGCAAGGTAATGCCAATTTTCTCGTTATTCGAAATCCATAAGTTGAGGACCATATTTCATCGAGGCTTTGAAGATTGAAAAATGACGTTGAAAATTTACTGTTGATTTTTATAGCAAGTTGACAAACGCTTTGATACTATACAATAAACAGAACGGTTTTTTAGTTAGTACATTTGCTTATTTGTAAAACTCGTGTTCAGTTTCATCCTTCTTAATGTTGTTTTTGTAGCCCTTCTCAAAGTCTTTGGGCAGGACGATGTACCTGTTCTCTCGCACTGCTTGCATGCCCGCTTCTTGGCAAATGGCATTGATATCGGCACCACTGATGCGATCGGGTCGGGCAACGTAGTCTTCTAGGTCCACTTCTTCACTCAAGTTCATTTTAGAGGTGATGGTGGAGAAAATGAGTCGCTTTTGACGACGGTCAGGAAGAGGAAATTCAATTTTACGATCCAAGCGACCGGGTCGAAGAAGTGCAGGGTCAAGAGTGTCTTGTCTGTTAGTTGCCATGATCACCTTGACATTAGTGGTTTGATCGAAGCCATCCATCTAAAGGACGAGAAAGTTGGAAATTACATCTCAAATCTTATTCTAATTAGAGTAGTAGCAAATTTACCTGGTTGAGGAGCTCAAGAAGAATACGTTGGACTTCACGGTCAGCTCCTGTTTGAGCGTCAAAGCGTTTGGTGGCAATGGCATCAATTTCGTCAATGAAAATGATAGCAGGAGAATTTTCTTTAGCCAACCTGAAAACGTCTCGGACCATTCTGGGACCTTCGCCGAGATACTTTTGCACGAATTCTGATCCAACCACACGAATAAAAGATGCCGTGGTGTGGTGAGCAACGGCTTTGGCTAACATCGTCTTTCCACAGCCGGGAGGTCCGTACATTAGAACACCTCTGGGAGGATCAATACCAATCTAGAATTGAATGAGGAGGTAAAGTCTAGACCAGTCACTGATGCTCATTGAGTAGTTTACTTACTTGCTTGTAAAGGTCAAAATGAGTCAGAGGCAACTCTACTGCTTCCCTCATTTCTTGCTTTTGCATATCCATGCCTCCAATATCATTGTAGCCGACTTCAGGCTTCTCGTCAGCTTGGAGCATAGAAATTGAAGAATCCGCTTCGGGAGGCAGGACATCAACTAGAGCATTAGAGTGCTTATGAAGAGCAACCGATGCTGACGGCTTCAATAGTTCTCTATCCAGAGTCGAAAGAATTCGAACATAGTAGTTTGAGCCAGTGGTGGAGCCCACGATTCCAGTATTTTGGTCAACCGCCTCCAAAAATTGCCCAATGACTAGCGGTACACTTTGGATCCGCTTCACCTCTTCTTGGGCATGTAAGTACTCTTTCTTCAAATTTCTCTGCTCATCCTTGATGTATTCCTCTTGAACTTGAAGAAATTCTAACTGCTGTTGCAGCTTCTTATACTTCGTATACAAATCCTCTAGGTCGGCATTTTTCAAGTCGTCCTGAGAGGATGTGCTGCCTGTAGTCAAATCTTCTAGCTTTTCCTCAACTTTGACGCCTATTTCTTCCATTCTGTTGCCTTGGAAAATTGCCGCAAACTAACTTTTTGGATTTTCACTCTTGTTTTCTTCTTTTTCAGCTGACGCAGCGGGATGAACAAGCAACTTTTGCGTTTAGCGCAAATTATTTTCTTTTCTCACGAAACCTCTTTTGTTTATAAATACATTCAGAAAATTTAAAGTGAAGGTTCAAGTAACTGAATCTGAAATGATTTCCTCTTTTTCAAGACAAGCGATAAGAGCATTAATGACGGTTCAAAAGAAGTCACGTTTAAAAGCAGTTGTTACGTCTTTTAATGACTCCAATATGCTATGTCCAGAAACCGATGCGAAAAAAACAATGTCGCAGAACAGAATTGGACTCCGAAGCACAGAAGATTTTCGAGCGATTCTAATTGAAAAGGAAAAATTGTATCGAGATACCATAACAGAAGACCTAGATATATTTAGGCTTGATCAGAAGTCCAATTATCTACGCCATAAGTCTCATCAAGAGAAGAAGCTATACGCTAATGAAGACATTCTAATATTTTTGAAAGAAAACCTTGAAAATAATAAGGACAACACAAAGTGGAAAATAGAGCTGGCGAAATTCATTCAACTGACTCTAAAAATATGTGGTGAAAATTCAGACATTTACATTTCCCAAGAAGAAGACAAGGCAGATTTGGATAGCTTTATGGCACTTATCAAAGAATGCAAAAATGAAATTTACTTCCGAGACTTATTCACTTTGGTTCTAGCATTGTCATTATGGCCGATGCCGATGACAACACAAGCTTCAATTCACCATTCAAAGACTCAGGTTGAAGACTTTTCTGGAAGACTAATTCAATTGCTTGATAGCTTGTGTTGGGAAAGAATTCATGGGTATTCGCCTGAGAAAGACTCTATTTTCCTACGTGATATTTGGCGAAAAATAGTGATGGCCAAAGCTTGGCTTCAAGTACTCCCAACGGGATATAAAGAGTCCAATGAATGGGCCTTTCCCCTTTACATGATTCACAAATGGGCTAATGACAGTAGCGGCTATAATCGACGATTTTTCTCAAAGTTTACCCCGACAACTTTGGTTGATTTTGCCAAAGTTCTGTCAAAACTCAAAGTACTTCCGGAAGGATTCCATAAGTACTACACGTTTTTTAAGCTTTGCGAATTCATCGACCACTTCGATGTTGAGGAAACAGCCTTCCTCTTGAACGTCTATGGCAAACATAATATTAGAGTGCCAATGTACCACCCGATGATGATCCACCTCAATACCAAGATTTCCCAGAAGCTTGCCAGTCGTTTAAATGAGGATTTGCTTTCATCGCATACTGCTTACTTTCGTAACGTCGTGTATGATTACCAAAGTATGGAAGTAATTGTAAAGAAGGCAGTGCTTGCAAAGTACCTTAATGTCAATTCAGTGCTCAAGATTGTGTCAATGAAATCAAACTCCTTGTTGAGTAGCAGCCAGCAAAAAATTGATGATGATGACGTTTACTTGGAAAAGTTGAAGCAACAGTTTGTTCGCATGTACATGAACCAAGACCTTGATGTCCTGAATTTTGGAGAGTTGGTGGACTTGCATCGACTGATTGCACTTGACGAATTTCCCCAAAATGAACGTCAACTTCTTGCTAGAATGTTGGAAAATGCCCTTCATCTCTTTCAAATTCATAGGAATGGTTCCAAGTTTGACAAATTACTCCTGGTACTACACTTTGCATACAGAGGAATATTCGATCAGAGACTTTACAACGATGGTCTTTTCTTATGCGATGGCCTTTTTCTGCCTGATGATAACCCCAGTAGCAACCTTATGAAAATAAAAAAATCAATATTGTTTGGTGGCTTTCCACAAGAACGCAAAATTATCAAACTTATTGATGGGTTGAACAAGATCAACGGTCGGGATTATTTGAGATTGACTCCAGATGATCTCAATTCCTTACAAACCTGGCTTGATTACCGTCCCCTATCCTCTGCTGACTTTGATTACTCGGCCATACCCAGCATTATTTGCCAAGTCTTCAGCCAATGCGACGATCCGACAAGTTTTGTTGTACAAACTTCCATTCTTCCGTTCACAGAGATGATTGATTATGTGTTTTGCACTGACGCTGATAACAACTTGGTGCCATTGCCTGAAGAATTTAAAAGCGAGTCCGCCAATGCTAACATTGTCAATAGTCACTGCAGAAGGATTCCAGAATCTGACTTTCAGTCTTACAATTGGCATGCAGTGTCCATTCTGCACCGCACCCGTCTATCTGTAATGACTGAATCAATGATTGATAGACGTTTTACTTTATTCAAACATATATCCGACTTAGGCTATAAGATTCATCTATTCGACGTGTCAATCTGCAGGAATGACCAAGTCTTAATTACACGTACTATGGATGATTTCAAACAGTTTTGCCACCAGAACCTTTTAAAAAATTTCAAGAAAGGTTTAGTGACTGACGAAAAAGTGTGATATTCCGTTCCGTATTTTTTTTTTCTTGGAATAATAATAAACAAAACATGTGTCAGTACTCTGGTACTCAGTGATTAGTGAACTCTTCAAGGTGAACTAAGTGCTTGATAATCGGAAATTTAATTTTTTTGATCTTTTAGCTTGAATTAATCCAAGTACATTCCTGTAGAGAGTTAATTAACAGTCCAATGATGGCAAACGAGGTTAAAAACGTTAAAAAGCCATTTGACAAGAAAAAGTGGAGGAATGAAAAATACAGTAAAAAAATTAAAGGTAAAACTCGTCAAACTTTTGAAGAAATAAAAAAAAAGGTTATTCACGATTATCCCCTTTTCCAGTCGATCAATGGCAAGATAAAAGGAAAAAATACATCCAATCAAAATATTTTCGAATGCTTCAAAAAGAGGGTAAAGTCAATAATCCGAATATGGCACCTCTTGGAGAAAAAAATTGCCAAAAATCTGACTCTGATCGGTGAGATTCTTTTATAAAAGTTAATGCAGTAATTTATAATCTACCCATTAAATTTCTAAATGTAGATCTGCCGCCAAGGAATTGAAAGATAAAGACGAGTCGAAAAGCCAAAAGAAAAAGAAAAGCTACTCACAGACCAAACAAGAATTTGAAAGGCGAAAAAAGCAGGCGGAAAATAGGCAAAAGGAAGAAGATCGTAAGCAGAAATTCATCAAGCGGAAAGAAGCATTGGAACAATACAAGGCCAAAAAGAGCGAAAAATTCAAAGTCCTTAGTAGAAAGACGTCTAAAGGGCAACCTCTAATGTCTGGTCGCATTGAAATGTTGTTAGAAAAAATTAAGGCCTCTGAATAAATAAAGTATGTACAACATGAGTGTAACAAATTCTTTGAACAATCATTGATTAATGATTTTGCATCGAGATTAGGGACGGGTCTGCTTTGGTCGTCAAGGCTGGCGAAATTGACATAATTTCAGCTGGTAACCCTGTAGCTGATGTTTATTTTCAATTTTTGCGGTAAAAAAATAAAAGAAAAATTTGATGTTCAAATCATCGCTCGTTTTCCTTCCTTTTCGGGCGATGTCAAGGAATCGAAAAGTGTTGAATGTGGCGGAGAAGAACGATGCGGCCAAAAACATTGCTGAACTGTTATCTAGAGGTCGAAGTCGGCGGTCTGAAGGCTTTTCCAAGTTCAACAAAATCTATGATTTTCAATATGAAATTGAACGACAAGTGTGTGACATGAAAATGACATCAGTCTCTGGCCATTTACTGGGTATGGACTACGATGAAAAGTATCGGAAATGGTATTCCTGTCCTCCACTGCAACTGTTTGACTTGCCAGTCTCCAAAGCTTGTCGATCGGAAAGTGCATTGAAAATCAAGCGAACGCTGGAAAGAGAAGCCAAATGGGCCCAATGGTTAATCATATGGACTGACTGTGATCGTGAAGGCGAAAACATTGGGTTTGAAGTCATTGAAGTATGTAAAGCCATCAAACCTAATTTGCGCGTCATGAGGGCCAAATTTTCTGAAATTACACGGGCGTCGGTGGAAAGAGCATTGAATGGTTTGGTCCAGCCTGACTTAAGGACTAGTCAAGCTGTTGATGTCCGTCAAGAATTGGATCTACGGATAGGCGCAGCTTTCACACGGTTCCAAACCATGAGATTGCAACGAAAATTCCCCGCTTTAGAAAAAATGCTCATCAGTTATGGAAGTTGTCAATTCCCCACCGTCGGCTTTGTCGTCGAACGATTCAAGACTATCGAAAACTTTGTTCCGGAACCCTTTTGGAAGCTCAAAGTCATCCATCAAGTTGGTTCCATTAGGACAGAGTTTACTTGGAAAAGAGTGAGACTTTTCGATCAGAATGTTGCATTGATCTACAAAGATACTTGTGACGAGAACCCCAAAGCCAAAGTGGAGAAAATCAACAAAAAGGCCAAAAGCAAGTGGAGGCCATTGCCCATGGACACAGTAGAGCTGGAGAAATTATCCTCACGAAAACTGAAAATCTCAGCCAAGGAGACGATGAAAATAGCCGAGAAACTCTATACATCCGGATTGATCTCCTACCCCAGGACAGAGACCAACATATTTCCCAAGGAACTAGACCTGAGGCCACTGGTTGAGGCGCAAGTTGGAGATGGCAGATGGGGAGGCTTCGCCCAGAAAATCAACACTGACTTTGGTGGTCCCAATCCACGCAAAGGCAAAAAGTCCGACCAAGCCCATCCCCCCATACACCCGCTCAAGAAGGCTGCTACGGAGTTATCAGGCAACGAGGCGCGTGTCTTTGAATTGATCACCAGGCATTTTCTGGCCTGTGTTTCTCGAGATGCGCAAGGCCACGAGACCACCGTGAGCATCGACGTAAACGGAGAGAAATTTTCCGCTAGTGGTTTGACAATCCTCGAACGCAATTATTTAGAGGTGTATCCCTATGACAAGTGGTCAGACAAAGAGATTTCCAATTACGAGGCCATCAAGGAATTCGATCCCACCTCTATTGACCTCATTCAAGGTGAGACTGAACCTCCGCCCTTACTGACCGAAGCTGACCTCATCGCTCTTATGGACAAGCATGGCATTGGCACAGACGCCACGCACGCCGACCACATTGAAACAGTCAAGAATCGTGAATACATTGGCGTGCAAAACAATGACAAGTTAGTTCCTGGGTGTTTAGGCATTGCTCTATGCGAAGGTTATGACGCCATGGGCTTCGCCATGTCCAAGCCCAATTTGCGAGCGGAGCTAGAATCGGATCTGAAAAGCGTGTGTGAGGGCACCAAGAATCCCGAAGTGGTACTTCGTGATCAGATTAGCAAGTATAAAAGTGTCTTTGAAAGAGCCACGCAACAAGTGGAGAAGATTGAAGAAGCGTGCGTCAAGTACTTGCCGGCAGCAGGCTCATGACATGATCCTTGATTGATGTTATATATACTCGTATACTTTATTAATATAGAGTCTCTATTATTAACATAATGTCTCATAAGCATCTTCTTCAGCATTGTCGTCCAGGACTTGATTGAGTAGGTTATCATTAAGAACACTTTTAGCTCGTTCCATTTCGGTCATCTCATGAATGGATTCCTCCATGTCATTGACAAACTTTTGTTGGTCCTCTTCGCTGCGAGCGTTGAATGTGACGGACACCTTGCCAGTTAGCTTGTCTTGCAATTGGATACCAAACTGGTATTGAGCAGTGCTGAAAACATTAACTCGGAGATTCTTCAATGACAGAGTGGAACGGAATTGATGAATGGTCTTCTCCTTCTTGGACACGCTCTTGGTGATGACCAGAAGGTCGTTGAAGAGAAACACTGCTCTTTGATGCTTGCCAACTTCACCTTGATTCGAAGACTTGCTGGCAAGCTTGGCAGCCTTTTTGGTCTCGGGAACCTCGGTCAGCCGGCAGAGCGAGACCAGTCGCCGGGATGTGTCAGCGGCCAAGCTGACTGCCAAGGTGGCTTTGTCTTTTTTGGTGATCATTTCCTCCACCCTGGCCACTTGACTAACATGATCAACACCCGCCTTGAGTTGATTGGCCTTAATCCGATCGTAAATACCGTAAAGCATTTCTGAATCAAGGTCTGCACCCAAATCCGCGCCCTTGAGGTTCCGAACAAAGTCTTCCTTTTTCATTCGCTTGCCGGGCCTCAACGACTTGCTGTGCAAGTCCGTGTTGAGGAGGACGATGGCATAGCTGAGGACAAAGATGGTGTCGGCGGACCTGAAGGAATGGGCAAACATCTGGTTACAGGCAATGTAACGCTTGGCAAAGACCTCCATGACCTTCTCGACCTTTTGGGCTTCACACGGAGGACTGATTTCTTTGTATAGATTCCGCAAGGCGATGTCCAAATGAAGGCCAGAAAAGTCCATTTCGTGGACAAAGCAGTGCAAGGCTGCAAGGTTGAATGGCCTTTGAATCTGACACAGATATTGGCCCACCATGGACTTGCTAAAGCCTTTGCGGCCCAGCAAGAACTTGCCGACCGATGCTGGAGAGTAGTCGACAAACTCTTTCTTTAACAGGTACTCCATTCCTAATTCCGGACATTGGTTGAAAAGATTGAGTCCGACCCGGTACTGTCTTTTGCTGGTCACCTCGTCATTGAGTACTGCAGTGTCTTTCATCAAGCTGTCTGGATTGAATTTGACTGATTTCTTCTTGATGAGGCTGCTACTGCTGTAGTTCCGGCGAGGGATAGGTACTTGACAAGCAGGTTGTTTGATAGTTCCATACAGAAGAGATGATGATGACTCGCATTGGGAGTGATGGACTCGTGGTTCAAAGACAACGTCTTTGACAGCAGGTGAGGCCACTAAACCTGCCTCTGGACTCATTAGCAAAGGTGTAGAAGTTGGAGAGGCCACACTCCAACTGGTGGGGCTTTCCAAGTAGCTTGAGCGAAATCCAGAGTCAATGCTGGATGCAGAAGATGAACTGTCACAAGGCGGCCTGCTGCTGGCCGTCGTCGTCACCGTAGGTTTCTCGTCCATGAAGAGCTCCGGCGGCGGAGGTAGGGGAGGCGAAGGTGGGCTTGGAGGCTCTTCGGTGGGCAAGGGAGGGGAAATGTAGGGTGGGGGAGGCAAAGGCTCCTCGGGTATATCGATGACAACAGAATTGCAAATTGGAGCTTCTGCGGGGCTTGAATAAGACCTCAAGTGGTGATTGGTCACCACACGAAGTGCTTCGGCTGGTTTTTGAGGGATACGCCCGGTACTAAAGGCCATCACAGGACCAGCAGGAGGAGGAGGGGGCAGTGGCCTTTGTTGATGAGATGATAATTTTTGTGGTAGTGTAGGTCGGCCTAGAAAAGACACGGTTCGTTGTGGGGGTTTGGGCACCTCTCCATAGTGTCCCCGCAATGCTGGACAAGGTTGTGGAGGTGGACTGGGACCGGAATCTAGGTCGTCTCTAGCAGCCTTTGGCAGCAGTCTTTTCGAAGACTCTTTGTTGACTCGGAGGGACATTGATCGGTTCAAGTTTCTTTTCTTGTTTGCATTGTTGGCAATGCTGGAAAATGTTTCCAATCCAGCTGCTTGCAAGATCAAAAGGTCAAGGACTTCCGATGAGCCTGATTTGGCCTTCTTTAAGCCTTCTTCTTTGCTTGATCCCAAGTTTGAAAACTGCTTTCTTAAACGGTAAGCTCTGAAAGCGCTCTGGATAGCAAAGGCTGCTTGGTTGGCCACCCACTTGCCTCCGTAAAAGGCTTCAAGGCTGTTTTGTTGGCGGTCTTCGGGTGTGTTTCGTGGGGTCTTGTGGACCCTGGCATACAATGGCTCTTCCATGTTCAAGCTGGCAAATGTAGTTAAGGCAGCATGTGGTGCGTTGGGAAACGGGTGAGCAACTGCGGCTACCATGGTAAGCAAGCAAGCTTCTGTGTTGACTGTGTGCGAGGGAACAAAAAGCGCGTCAATCCCCGTTCAGCAGCGCTTGCCACACAGATGTCCTCTAGTAGCAAAGCTTTTGTCGGCGGCGTCGTTTTTACAATCTTCATACACACACACGCAGCTCCATCAATGAGTAGTGAGAGCGTCGTGCTACTGATGATGGAAAGAAAGCTTGGAACCTAACGATGCGCTGCTGCACAACCAAACTCTTTCGACGTCGAATGTCGACTGATTCTAATAACTGCTCAAATCACACCTACTGTTGGAGTGACCGCCGCCGCTGTTCCAACTACCTACCTTGACCGCTGCTACTACTTTGCCAATAGCAGACCATGGAAAAGGGTTGACAGCTGCAAAATTGACCCTTCCACAATCCTCATGGCCAAGAATAGCAATAATAAAACCGAAAGTTTCCAATTTCACTTTTAGTCGTCAAATCTAAATACCAAAGAACCCTCTTCTTGACCCAAGATGTTGATTTGGAACTTTGGAAAAAAAAATTTCGTTATTCTCTGACTTTCTTTGCGAGCGAAGTGAACAACCTCCGGAGGCCTCGCAGCCTTTCAAAAAAGTGATAATTTCTCCTTTTTTTATCCGCGTTTGTGAAAATAATTTCATTCTAAAACACTTCCAGATACCGCACGTAATTAAAATAGCAAAATTTCCCACAAAATTTTGCAAACTAATCCAATGGAAAATTGAAATTCTTGAAGTCTTCCCCAAACTTCTTAAACCCTTTTTTCATGGTAAGTTTTTCTCTCTCTTTCTTTTGTTAGTTGTGACGTACACTAACACTGCCATCTGCTCCTTTTTGAATTCCTAGCAAGTAGCAACGAGATTGAGAAGACGAGGACACAGGATAAGCCAGGGAGCCAATGAGCGTCGGTGTCTGCGGCAGGTGCCCAAAAGGACCCCCAAACGCAAACTTAGTGCCTAAAATAGGTACGGCGGCCATTACAACTATTGGGCATCTGTTGATTCGACATTCTTTTCGTCCTAACCGACGAACGACGGACAGAAATCAAACACAACTCCTCAAAAGATATAAATTATTCTCTACCATATTACATAAATAGGGATTTTCAAGGTAGCTACCTTCTTTTCAATGGGGCCGCGACTCTCATTTTTTGTGGGAAATGGGAATGTGACCGTTTTCCATTCAACGCTTCTTTGTTGAATTTGTTGACCCAACTGTGGTGGTGATGGTAGCTCTAATTGTCATTTTCCATGCTCCTCGCCTCCCATCTGTGAGTGGCCAGGGATTTTTTTTGAAGAAGTCCGTCCGGCAAGAAACGTTGAATTTGTCATTTTTTCGCGACCAACACTTCGGTTTTAAGTTTCACTCAAAAATGCAAAACAAGCTCATGGGGTGGCCCCTATTGTAGTACCTAAAGACCAGATTAACTGTCCAATGTCCCATTGGTGATTTGAAACATTTACTGACGAAATTTTTGCTTGAAAAGTGAGTCAGCGCAGACTAAAAATCATCAAAATTGGGGTCAGGAGCAGCACGTGATCTTCAGCTCCTCTGCCAAATGTAAGTGGCAATGAAGGTAATTTTGTGTTCCAACCCCCATTTCCTGTGTGGAAAATGAGTTTGTAAAAACCAGACTAGGTTGAAATTTTTCAACAAATTAGGAATCCAATGGAGCAAGAAATGAACTACTAATCCTATTGTTCACAATTCTGTCATCGCTACTCGCCATCTCGTCTCTGGATTTGGATTTTTTTTTTTTTTTTTTTTCATTTTCGTCGTTGTCTGTTTTCACGCTTTTTTGCTAGATTTTGTGACACGATAAACTCGAAAGCAGGTGTAGAACATCATGTTTGTTTGAGTTCTTATCATTTTTAGAGAGATTTGCTCCACCGCTCTCCAACCTTCCCCTCTGACCTCTCCTCCTTATTGACGAGATAAATTTGTTATCTATAGAACTTGAAATAGGACAATTATCTTTGGCTCCCTTTAAAAGTTATTCATTTTATATTTTTTGGATGGATTTTGTTGAGTTTGCTGCATCTGCTCACGGCCAACAGCCAATTTTTTCACTGTTTTTGTCGCCATGGCATCGTGGCCAAGCGCGTGCCACCTGTTCTTCCTCCTCTCAAAGTTCGTCATCAGGGTCACTGGCAACCAATGAAATGAAGGAGGAGAGTCAGGTGCTCTATGACCCAAAGGGGTCAATTAGAATAGTCTCGGGAAGATCAGTTGGCGGACTTTTTCAACGGTTGCTCTCATGAATAAAAACCCTGGACAATGACAGCTTTTAAGACTTTTTGTTCCTTTTGTTCAATTTTTGAGGTTGACAATTGACATGTTATTTCTATTTGACGAAAAAATGATTGAAAAATTCACCCCGTTTTGCGTTTTGATGGTAACGCTCTTCTAAGTTTATAAACTGTTATATTGTACCCCAGCGTTGGCCCTCTCCCAATTTGGGGTGGACGCATCTGCATAAATTTTCTAATGTTGAAGTGGAGACTTGAAAAAAAGTACTGACTTGGCACTCCTTCGACACAGTGTTTCATACGTAATTACCAAAATGTAAAACATGATGCGATTGTAATTTCGTTTATTTTCTGTTTGTACATACATCAGAATACAATGAAGGCCAAGGCGAGGGGTATCATAATTTCACTATTTTGAAATGCCATCGGTAGGTATGTGGTGGGTCAGGATTGATGAATTGTGGGTCCAACATATCAAGAGTAGTATTTTCGTTGACTCTAATGCCATCATCCAGGAGAGCCAAGGAGTTTACTGGTACACCTTTTTTCGTGGCATATACTTGTTTGATCATTCCGATTGTAGCCGACATTTTAACCTCAAAGATATACTCATGAGGTATGTCATGACACAAAATAGAAATGCGTGTTTTTTCATCCCACATTCGCATTTTGGAAATGGAATAGGGATAGTGATATTCGAATGGGTTGAAGACGTTGAAGGCAAATTTTGAACTGATTGTTGTTCTGCAGTTTTGCGAGTGCGAAAAAATTAACGGCCTCTGCGCCAATATAAAGCATTTGGTGTGCCCCCCGTGACGTGAAAGAAGAAGTAACGAAGTCGATCTTCGCGCGCAAATTATTTTGACTTATTTAGCTTGGAATGCAATCTATGTATTTGGCAATTTAGAATTTACAAAATCGTATAGGTGTCCAAAGTTTGATAGCTTTTGGAGATTCGAGTGGAGCAAAAAGGATTTTTCGATGAAACGGATAACGAATTTTCAAAATTGGTTTTTTGGACAAAAATTTTACTTTTCGGATATTGTGCATTTTTAATGTCTCTTTCTTTCCTTCTATATCGGGTTTCTATTACAGCCCTCGCAAGCTCGGGAGTAAAGCCAACCCTCGGGAGCAAAGCCCCG